>PVJA010002981.1:0-91816 GCA_004027025.1 Myocastor coypus | reverse complement strand
TGTAATGCCACCCTTTTCATTCCTTATTGTTCGAATCAGAGTTTTTCCTGTCTTCTTTTTGATGAGGTTAACTAGGGGCTTATCAATTTTATTTAATCTTTCAAAGAACCAGATTTTTGATCCATTAATTCTTTGTATTGTTTTCTTTATCTCAACTGAGTTAATTTCTTCTCTAATCTTATAATTTTCTTCTGTCTTTGGGCTTTGGGTTTGTTTTGTTCTTCCTCTTCTAGATGATATAGGTGCAGCATTAGGGTATTTTTCTTTTTGTTTCCGCTATTTTCTTAACGTGTGAGTTCAGAGCTATAAATTTCCCTCTAAGAGCTGCTTAGTTACATCCCATAAATTCCAGTACGTTGTGGTTGTATTTTCATTAAGCTGTGCATATTGTTTAATTTCCTCTGTACCCCATTGGTTGTTGAGGAATGTAGATCTTCTGAAAAGAATGGAGAAAGTAATGAAGAAGGTAGTTGGCAAGGGTGCAGAGACAGTAAAGTTGTGTTAAACTATATTACATACATGTTATGCTTCTTATAATGAATGTGATCGTGACATATAAAAAAGAAAATAGAAAAGCATGACACTATTTCTCATTTGTTTAGCTTTAGTCAGGTGTCATACACTAATCAACTTAGTTAAAAGGAGTCATTTAAAATTGTCTATTTGGGATATTTCCCCAATCCATTATTTTCTTTTTTCTTTTAGTAAAGCTCAATTAGTTAAATATCAACTTTTGAAAAGTTT
Organism: Myocastor coypus; assembly: GCA_004027025.1. NCBI lineage: Eukaryota > Metazoa > Chordata > Mammalia > Rodentia > Myocastoridae > Myocastor > Myocastor coypus. The sequence goes on along the minus strand of PVJA010002981.1, from coordinate 91,072 downwards.
GTTCTCTACCTCTTTAATTTTTTATTAACATATAATTTATAAATTACAAAGTTCGCTCATTTAAAATTCAATGATCTTCAGTGAATTTAAAATTGTACAACCATCAGCAAAATTGAACTTTAGAATATATTATTGCACCAAGGAGAACCTTCACACCCCAGCACAGATTATCCCTGTTCTCACCCCTAGATTCAAGCCATCTATCAGTGGATACTGAGTTCTTCTGGGATATTGAAGAGTAAAAAAGGTATTTCTCCCTCTAAATTTCTTAAACATTTTTGTTTTTAAAATTGATTATATGTAAGGATTTATTTATGTAACCTCAATTCTTTTATTTTTTCTAAGTATGCACTTATATCAGCTATTACATAACTCAATAATATTGCTTGGGAGTACATTTTTAAATTAGAAGAATTTGCTAAGTTAAGTTTTTCATGAAATGTAGTTATTTTTAGCATATATTCATATGCACAAATATTAACACATACATATGTGACATATATGTATATATTTAATATCAGATTGTTAATTTGCATTAAAAATGTCTGTTAGGATGTTGAGATGAGGAAATTGCATCTATGTGTCCATAGTTATTCCTGTTGCTCACTGCTCTCAGTATTAATATATTATGTCTTTCCCACTTTCTAGTTTATTTAGCATAGGGTCTCTGATGGGATTCATAGTGATCCTCCTGTTTTCAGCCTCACTAGTACTGGGATTACAAGTGGGAGGCACCACACTCAGTCTAATCTTCCTCTCAGCACACCCCAGAGTTGGGGCCAGTACGGCATGCTGGGACTGAACCCCAGTACCTGTGTCTGCCAAAACATCACTTTACTGTGCTGACTTATCTGGCAGGCCCTCTTTGTCACTTCTTTAAATGTATTATTTTTAATCTTTCATAAATTTTTCTGTTGTGATTAATGTGAACTCATTTTTATGCTATAATTATTTGATAGTACTGAATTTTTATGAATGTTTCTCAAATTTCAGAAGTTTTTAGCATTTGTAATTCTTCAAATATTATATTTGTCTTTGCATTTTTTTGACATTACAAATACCTGAACATAAGAACTTTGCTGAATGCCCAGATGTTTGGATGTCTTTTCAAAATTTTTAAAATTACTCTTTCAGTTCTTTTTTGTATTCCAGCAGGATTGCAGTCACTGTTGTATCTTCACGTGAACTCATCTTTTCTATGCTCATTTGTGCTGCTCCATAAATCCCATTAAGTGAGAACTGTATATCACTTACTCTACAATTCCATTTTTTTATATATTTGTATCTCCTATAAATTATTTTAATTTTTATTCGGTCTAAGTATGCTTGTAATTGCATAATAGAATACATGAGTAGCTACTATAAAATTAGTATAATCTCAATTTCTGCCTCATCTGTGAGTGTCCTCTCTTCATTTTCCCCCCACATTTATAATAATATTTTCCTGGTTCTTGATTTAGAGATTAAATTTAGATTTTATTCTGGATAAGTTCAGTACTATTTATAAAGCTCTAGATTTCAGTTAGATACTGTGTTAGATACTGATACTAGATTTCAGTTAGAAACTGTGTTAGATACTGATGCTAGATTTCAGTTAGATACTGTGTTCTCTCAGTCTATTAGGAGCCAGAATGTATGTCTTGTCCCAAACTGGGGGACTCTGAGTAATCTGAAAATTTAGTTTTCAAGCTCTTGCAGAGCTATTTTATTCTGCCTTGTCTGAGTTATATCTAGAAGTCAATCTGAAACCTGGACATAATTGTATGCTATACTTCTCAGTAGTTTTGTTACCCCATATTCTATGTCACTGAAAGGTGGTGAAGTTTCCTTATTTTTAGTCGATAGGTATTTCTTAAAATGTTGGCACATGTGTTTTTGACCTTGGAGAGGATTAGATGCATTATATCTTTTGGCTTTAGTATATGGGATGACTGATGAATTCTGAATGAAGAAATGCCAAATAGTTTCACAGGATACACCTCTGAGTGTGTCACAAATATGCGACTATGTGTATTGAATTTGTAACCTTGCCACTTTCCATGGCACTATTTACCTGCTATGCTTCCCAGGTACAGTTAGCTAACTATCCTTGCTCTTCTTTTCTTTCTTCCATGCATATGTAGTCTGCAGACAGCTGACCATGGAATGAACACCCAACAATCACAAGCCAAATTAAACCTCTTCTCTGGCAAGAAATAGATGCAAGATATGGTTTCTTCTCACTGAAGGAAAATTTCTTTAACACATCTCAATCCTCTAATATACCCTGTACAATAGCAGGGAGTTACCCCTTTTTCCAATTCTTTACCTAGAGAGCACAGTTTTTACTTAAGCCATTTCTTTGTTCCTATTATAGCTTCTGAGATATGGATTGCTACAGTATGCTAACTGGGATGTACTGCAGATCTCATATTGTAGGCAAAACCCAATTCACTACCTCGTTTTGTAAATAAACTTTTATTGAAATGCAATTATAAATATGAAACTATCAGAACTTTATTGGGAAACATGTAGTAACCTCTTTTATAAAGAAAAGTCAGAGAGAGGTAGAAACAGAAAGACAGAAAGATAGAGGGCCAGAGAGACAGAGTGAGGGATTGACAGAGAGAGACAGACAAAGAAGACAGAAAGAGAAAGTGTAAAACTTACCGTTGAATTGTCTTCATTTTCGTATTAAAGTAGCTTATAGAAATCAGAAATATAAGCCGGGCGTGGTGGCTCATGCCTGTAATCCCAGCACTCGGGAGGCTGAGGCAGGAGGATTGGTGCGAATTCGAGACCAGCCTGGGCTACAAAGGTGAGCTCAAGGCCAGCCTCAACTGCATAGCGAGACCCTGTCTCAAAAAGACAAAAAAAAAAAAGAAATCAGAAATATAAAGTAAAGCAAAAATAGATAGTCTTTTTAAGTTTAAAGTAGAAGAAATAAAAAGTAAACAAATACAGAAAAACAAATAATACCATTAGAATAATTAAAGATAATAACTACTGCCTTTAAAATAATTTTTAAAATGAACTTTGAAAGGGGCCAGCAAAGTATCTCAACAGTCTAAGGCAACCTGCTTAAGCAAGTTTAGGCAAGTGTGGTGACTGCAGTGTGATCTGCCACATCACGTGCCACGCCAGCCCAGTTAGGGCATAGTGACACACACTTGTAATTGCAGCCCTGGCGAGACTGAAAGCGGTAGGATCACCAGATATTTGAGCTATGAAGTGTGACCCTGCAACAACCAAATACATAAAATGAGATTTAAAAAAAGCTTTTGTACACGTGAGGTTGGTTGAATACAAGAAAATAAAATTAAGAATATTTTATAGAGTTTCCTCAAAAACTCAAATTTAAAACTAAAATATTAATATCTGTAGTTAAGATCTAAAAACATATTTTAGAAGAAGACAACATGTATTTAACAGTATTGACTCAAAATATTAACTCTAAAATATGTTTCATAAAATATTTCCACTAAAACAGTATTGATTTTTAAGGAAAAAGAGCAAAACATATTTGTCTCTATGAAAAACCAATGATAGATTATGTGAGAATTATGGATTAAATTATTTTATATTAACCAATAATAAACTTAGATGAGTAATTCTTTTGGTAGTTTTATATTAATTTAAATAGACTAACAAAATTAAAACATTAAGGGAATACATAGAATTCTTTTAGCAAAGCTAATTTTCAGCTTTGAGTCAAATTCTACACATACTATTATCATGAAGCAAAAATTCAGAATAATGTTTCTCTGACATACTTCTACGTAATAAAGGACATGATAGGTATAGAGAAACCAAACTAGCTAAAGTGATGTTACTATGAAAACATAGACAGAAGGGAAATATTATTATTTTAATAGTTCTTTTGTGGTTTAGCATTTCTAGACTTTACATTGTGATCTTGAAATAACATCTTCTTTGAAAGAAATCACAGCTTAATAGAAAAGCGTCCAAGTCCAGGATGTCTAATCTAGAACATTTTTGTCATTTGAGAAAGAAAATCTACCAAAGGAAAGATCAGTGTTAGAAATAGGGAGAGGTTAAAGGGAGCAAAAGAATAATTGTTAGTGATCCCTTTTATTGCACAGTGACCAATAGTAATGCATTATATATTTTAGGACTGTCAGAAAGAGATTAAATATTTTCCACCACAAAAAGGTAAGTAAATGAGATAATGGATGTTTCATTTAATCCTTCTACTATGTACACATTTGTTACACGGTCAATTCTGAATTGTTTCTCAGTCTTTGTCAATTAAAAGTAATTTTTTTTAAATTTTTTTAAAAGAATTTATTTTATTTATTTATTTTTTTTCTCTTTTCAGAACCTTTGTTTATTCACCCATTTTTATGGCCGGCTCAGCCCGCGCCCTGAGGGTAGGGCTGGTGCAGCATGTGGTACCGGGGATCGAACCGCAGTTCTTGAAGCCGCCCAAGCTTTCCCAAGCAGGCGCTTTAGACCACTGAGCCATCCCGCTGGGCCCCAAAAGTAAATTTTAAAAACAGTGAAACTATAGATGTTTTGGTGGAATCAGTATCTGATGTACTTTAATAAGAAGTACTAATAACTTACCAGAAACAATGAAATGCAAAAATTTTTGGAGACTGTATGAATTCAGATCAATAAAAATAAATCTTTCAAATTATAGCAAAGCAGCAGGATGTGGAAGACAAAAATTATATCTCAAAATTGGTAAGAGAATGTTAGATTCTTTTTTTAAAAGATGTACTTAGTACAGGGTCTACAAGGCCTCACTACACAGATCAGACTCATAGTGATCCTCCTGTTTTTAGCATCCCAACCTCTGGTATTACAGGCACACACCACCACACCCAGTCTCAGTCACTGTCTCAGTGCTCCCCAGAGGTGGGGCCAGCACAGCACACCAGGAATTAAACCCCAGCCCCTGAGCTCTGCCTAAGCAAGCACTTTAGTCTACTAAGCTATCTGGCTGGCTTGGTTAGATATTTTTCAAAAGAACAAACATTAAGCAGTAAGATGCTTCTTACTATCAAAAATATAGTTCATGAAAAAAAATGTATTTACAATTTGTTTTTCAACAAGATTGACAATTCTTATTTTAATTTTAAGAGTAATTTGTAATACTATACAAATTCAAGTTTTGAAGTTTCCAAACCAATAAAGGGGGAAAGGCAAGCGAAAGGGTATTTTAGTTAATACTGATGAAAATGAAGACTAGAAAGTAAAGAATAACTTTATGTTTTGTGCCTAGTGGACAAACGTTTCTGGTAGGTGGTTAAGGGCAAGTTTAAGCAAGATCTGTATAATTTTTGCATTTCCTAAGGTCAGTCAAATCTCCTCATTTTTTACCTTGAAAGCATGTACAGTGCTTCATAGAACTGTTGTCACTGTCAGCCATCTGGATGAGTCACGGCCATTGCTTGACCAGTTCGCCCTCTGTGAAAGCCTGAGAGAATGTTTTCTCTCTAGGTGATTCCCCTTAGGTACACTTTATATCTTCAATCCCTTCCCTTTGTAGCTCCATAATCTCCTTCAACACAAAATCTGGGAAACCACTGAGTTATAGGATGTTACAGCACAGGTTCTCTTATGTCCTGAGTCCTCACTGATCTGGAAAGGCTAGGGCCAAAATATTGACTGTCCTTGTAGCCCTTCTTTTTCTTCATTTTTTGGTCTGTAAACTTATATTCTTTTTCTTTTTTTAAGAATTTTATTTTAGTTTACTGTTTCAGAACTTTTGCTTATTTATTTATTATTTTTATGGCTGGCTCAGCCTGCCCTTAGGGCAGGGCTGGCACAGCATGTGGTTCTGGGGATCGAACCGCAGTCTCTGCAGCCGCCTAAGCTTTCCTAAGCAGGCGCTTTAGACCACTAAGCCATCCTGCCGGGCCCCTGTAAATTTATATTCTTAATCCTTCAGAAGAAAAGCTTAGTGATACTATTACTCTATAATGTAGGTACTTGAGCTTAACATCACTGTCTTTCTGAGTATCAAACATCTTAGCCTTAACTTCAATTGGTATCAGCCACTGATACTCTAATAAATGTCTATAGAATGTGATAAAAGCAGTTACACATTTTCTTCACAGGAATTCAGAAATCTAAGCATATACAAAATTGTAGCCTGTAAATCCTCCGGTATTTTTCCTAATTTCTTACTCTTACTATTTTTTCCCTGTAAGCCAGCCATTTACTTGAGAGAGAATAAAGCAATAACTAAAATTACATTGGAGGCAGCACACATCTAAAGGACCAGAAAGACAGGCATTCCACGCATAGTTTTAGTTTTACACACTGCTATTTTCAGTGTCATAAACCTTTTGGACATTCTTAGGACCTTTATCTAGATTAGTATGCTGATCTGTAGAAGGCTTAAATCAACAGCTTCCATCATTACCAGTTTTTCCAATAACCTACTTTCTCTTAATTTAGTGAGAAGAATATTTTTTTGTATCAATAATGATTAGAAAAATTATCACGTCTACAGTCTGTGTTCTGTATAACTACTAGAAAGATAACAATATGCATTGTGTCAAATACTGGAAATATATACTAATGTGCTTTCAAACTGTCACATTGTTATTTCTTATTAAATGCAACAAAAAGGAATGTAATAAAAATAAATACATAAAAATAAAATAAATATTGTTTGGAATCTCCATATTAAAAAAAGAAAGTAAAGAATAAAAAAGAAGTGAGAAGTATAGCAGATACAAACCATTTTATTAGTAATTATGTTAATGAAAATACATTAGACCAATTGAAAAATAGAACATATGGACTTAAGTAAAAAGTAGCAATATTTATATGTAAAATTAAATTTTAATGATTTTTATGATTTGTGTCCAGTTGTCTCTCTAAATCCTCATGCAGTCATGGAGTGTAATTCTAGACTTTGTGATTATTATTATTATTATTTTTTTTTTTCTGCAGGACCGGGGTTCAAACTCACGACCTTGCACTTGCCAGGCAGGCACTTGTGCCTCGGAGCTATCTCCCCAGCCCCTAGACTTTGTGATTAATTCATGTTTCCATGCTGGGGTTATGGGTGTGAGTGCTTCTGGGATTGTAGGCATGAGTGCTCCAACCAGCCCCGGGGTGATAAAGTCTCACTCTCTGTGGCCATTTTTGCTGTTAATTCTTTCTTCTGAGCTTGCTAATTTGCTGCCTTCTGCCACCATGAACTGCTGCTCTCTGCCATGAGCCAGCCTGCTTTGCAGACATCTGAGTATGGACTGAAACCTCCAGTAACTGTGAGCTAAATAAACCTATCCTTCCTTCATTTTGAGTGTCAGGCATTTGTTCCAGCAATGAGAGGACTAACTTTGACCAAGATGTAGGATCAAGACAGTGAATGGACACTATAGAAGTATGAATAGCTGTAACTCATATACCTGTATACATGTATAGGCATATATATGTGTATGTAGCAGTAATTGTAGCTAATAATAATGGATAATATATTTCATAATAGTTAAATAGAAGAAAGGTTTCCATCCATAGGCTTAATATCCCTGAGTTTAAAAAGCAACCAAACAAATGCATTCAAAGAAATCTTTTTTTTTTTTCCTGAATGATGCAGGCTTATTTTTGTGGTTATTTCCTAATAATGCAATGCATCAACTATTCACATTGTACATAACTGCATTAGATATTATAAATAATCAGGAAAGAATGAAAGTACACAGGAGAATGTGTGTTATGCGCTACTGCTGCCACATTTTTTACATGGACATTGCTCATGAGAAAATTTTACTTGTGAGGAGACCTTGACATCAACCCTCTGCCTATAGAAAGGTTGACCAAAGAATACATATAACTACTTAATCCCATTAACATCTGTCAAAAGACACTTTCCGGAAAAAAATAAGCACTATTGTAAGGAAAAAAGAGCATATCACAAAGAAAATGTAATTGACCAGAAAAATGTAACAGTTTTAAATATTATGTGCTGATAACATTAGCTATGAATGTATAAAAGAATTTGATAGATAACAAAAGATAGATAATTATATTCATAGATATGGTACATTAGAGATTTCTTAATGATATAATAAGAAAAGGAAACAATATAGAAGAATTGACATTCTTGAAAAAAATACTTGATAGACAAATTAGAGCCAATAGAACCCTGCACCTAACAACAATAGGGCATATATTTTTAAATTTGTATGATTATTTTTGGATTTAGTATAGGGTCTCCAGGGCCTCACTACACAGATCAGATTCATAGTGATCCTTCTGTTTTCAGCTCCCCAACCACTGAGAATGCAGGTGCATGCTATCACCCCCAGTCTCAATAGGTTCCTTGGGGAGAGGTTTGGTACTGCAAAGAGAGATTGAACCCTGGCTCCTGCATCTGCCTAAGTGGTCCTTTAATCTGAGCTATGTGGCCAGCCCTGCAATTTTTTCTTATATCAAACATAGAGGTAATTTGAAGACATTTTCTAATATGAAACTCATACAGGGCATGTTCACTGACCACAATCAGACTTATAAGAAAAGAATTAATCTGAAAAATCTTTTTCTAAAAAAAAATATAGCTTGTGGATCTAAGAAGAAACTTAGACCTTAACTTATGTTTTTTTTTTGTTTGTTTATTTGTTTTGGTTTTTTTAAATTTTTGAGACAGGGTCTCACTGTGCAGCTCAGCTTTGTAGCCCAGGCTGGTCTCGAACTCACAACGATCCTCCTGCCTCAGCCTCCCAAGTGCTGGGATTACAGGCGTGAGCCAAACTTATGTTTTATCTTAATTCGTGGTTCTAAGAAAAAATTATAACTGAGAACATAAAATATATTAAACTGAAATTTCTAAATAGTTTTTGATGACTTTCAATCAAGCCATTCCAATACCAAAAGTCATTCAGATTTTCTCCTGTTATATCTAGAAACTCTATAATTTCTTGTTTCACATAGAGGCTTATGTTATGATCCAGACTGTCGGCGAAAGACTGTCTATATGCAGCCTCTTTTCTCATTCTTTCTGTAGAACAAGATATGATGTTGTTCTGGTTCATTTATTAAAAATCCTGTCCTTTATCCTTCCTGTTTCTTTTAATTCTTTGCCAAACAGTGTTTCTGCCATGACACCAACTAACCATGGCTGAATCTCAGAAGCGGTGATCCAAGTTAAATATTTTCTTTAAGTTGTATGTGTCAGTGTCTTAGTGCAGGACAGTTGCCTAATAGAAAACATTGGAAGTGATAATGGGCATAATGCCTTGACTGCTTCTGATCATGTGTTTTTGTAGCCTGTGGAACTGACTTCCTGGAAGAGTTTTGAAAAGTTTGGAGATATGTGCTACTGAATCCCAAAAATGCTTTAAGCACAGTCCCTTGGATAATACTGGTTGGATGCCTTAACACCAGATTCTTGTAGGATTGAAAAGAGTCAAGATCATGCTTAGGAAGTCTCAGCTGTTAAAGAAGACTACATTGGCATTAGCATACTCAGTGCCACATTTGCTATATTTTAGCAACAAATTTATCTACATTTGGCCCATACCCTAAGACAGTGTAGGTGACTAGAGTTAGGTGCTACTGACTGAATGATTTGGTGTAAGATATTTTGAGGCAGTCCAAAATTCAGGGTGATCTGGATACCATTAGTTTAATTTAATGATACAGGTAATGAGAATTAGGAGGAAAGGACCAGATAAAATGTTTTGAAAAAACTAAATTACCCCATGTAGAGTTGGACCCAAAAATGTGTGGTTGCTGAAAAGATTAGCACCATTATGAGAGACCAAATGTTTTGCAGAGTTACAAGAAGAAAGATACTTGGAAACACCTCAAGAATCAGCAAGAACCCAAGTATAATAGGCTTAACCACACAGAGCATCATCCTTTCATCTGAGAAAAAAAAAATTCCTAGGAGTGCTGCTCAAGAAGTTCCTCATAGGTATTAGTTTTCCAGGATTTATTTTACTAGGCATTCAAATGTCACCATAGCCATGGGCCAAAGTTGTGTAGCTGCTGCTTCCACTGATAGCAGACTTCAATTTCGTCCTTGAATTGCTGGATGTTTAGGCATGCATGATACGAGAGCAGTGTGTTCATGGATGCTTCTGCTCATATTTCAAAGGAAGACAAAATGGCCCTGAGATGGGGCAGGTGCATAAAGTTGTTAGAATGAGGTGCAGAACAAATCTTAGGATGTTGGAGTTGCCAATAATGTGAGACATTTGCCAAGGAAATATGAAAGGTGCTCACAGCCAGCCCCAAAGAGAAGCCATTCGGGAAGCAACAAGCAGGACCTGAGGGGTAGAGATGCCCAAGTTCCATGGAAATGATACCTTACTACTGTGTGAATTAGACTTGCAAATGTGGAGTTTAGCATTTGTCCTAGGGGATTTTGGTTTAGGCCAAATTCTATCTTTTTGTCTAATTGACAATATTTTAAATTCTTCCCATAGTTTTTACTTTTATTGATATATATTTTAGTACATAGTGATTGCATTTACTGTGCAGGACTGATACATGTACACAGCACATGCCCATCTTTCCCTCACTCGCTCTGTCTCTCCCTTCCTGTATCCCTCCCTCCCTCTATTCTTTATTTTATATTTTCAACATTGGATTTATTCACTTCTAATACATTATAATGTTAAATATCATCTATTCAGATTGAAAACTGAAGTAATGTGCTAAAGAGCCTAAAAATATGTAAGGCACCTTATTAATTCAAGGTACAATTTTAGATAGTTTGTCCACACTGGATTTTAACAGCTTACACAGTTTCCTTTCTCTTTTTATGTATGATACCTTTTAGCCTTCTATCCTGTATGTAATTTATGTAATTTTTCACTCTTTCTCTCTATAAATATATATATATATATATATATATGTATATATATAATTTTACATATATTATTTTACTTAATATATAATCAATGCATTGCTGTTGAACGGTTTATATAAATGAAACTATGGTATATTTAAACTTGTAGCCGGGCGTGGTGGCTCACGCCTGTAATTCCAGCACTCGGGAGGCTGAGGCAGAAGGATCGGTGCAAGTTCGAGACCAGCCTGGGCTACAAAAGTGAGCTCAAGGCCAGCCTGAACTGCATAGCGAGACCCTGTCTCAAAAAGACAAAAAACAAAAAACAAAAAAACAAAAAAAAAATAAAAATAAAAATAAACTTGTGTGTCTGAGTTATTTCACTTAATTTTGGTCTTAAGATGTAACCACTTTCCTACAAATGACTCAAGTTTACCCTTCTAGGGTGGAGAATTACTCCATTCCAATTCTTTTCTATACACCATTTCTACCTTTTGGAATAAGAAAGTTTATCCTGTGCCATTTTCCCTTGTAGTTACACAGTATTTCATTTTGAGGCTAACAGTATTTATAGCTAAGAGTGTTTCTCGAGTCTCAGAACAAATTTTGAGTTGGACTTTTTAAAAATACTGGAGGTGTTAAGACTTCCTGGTTGGGTTATTGTTGTTTAAGCTACATGCAGGACAGTTGTGTCATTTTAGGTGGAATTATTAATTACTATGATATATGGAGGTTATGTGTGGTTTCAGGAGAGTTGTTAGGGTGTCAAACTTATAAGGGGTGTGGCAATTAAACCTGATTGTTACATTCATGGCCTGGCATGTTGCCTAAGGTATTAGTGGACTATCATTTCGGGTTCAGTTGTTTGGGCTCAGAGGCATGATCCTGGAGTCTACAGCTGGTCTCCACCCTTCCTCACTGTTGTATTGCCCTTCTGTGTCTCCAGGCTGCCATGAGCTAAACAAGTCTATTTCTCAACTCGTTGAAGGTTTCCTAGGTAGACCTGAGGCCATACTTTAGAAAAAGGTGATATTTGTTTTCTTAAGGATGTTTTTGTGCCAAATTCAGCTTTGTATGGCAGGAGATTTGTAACAACATTGGCAAGGGATTTAGTATAAACAACTTTGAGGACATAACTTAAGTTTTGTAAGACCTTCCTGTGATGTGAGGATGGAAGGCAGACAGAAAGGACAGCCGAAAACTAGGAAAAACAATTCTCAAGTCTGCAGGAAGATAGGTGCTTAAAAAATTTATGAAATGAAAAGTCATCATTGATGATTAAAGCCACGATAATTTCTCTGGATTTACGACATTTTAGAACTTCTGAGTGGAAGTATAATGCCTTCTTCATCCAGTACAATTTTTATTTTCTTTCCATACCCTTAATTGTTTTCTTCTTTGGCTTCTATGTTTTTTCATCCTTGAGAAAATTAAGTATCCTCATATTACTATTGATTGATTGGTTGACTAATTATTGATGTATCTTTTAAACTTGTTGACGCCAGAATTGCAAATGTCATTAAATTGGGTACTGCAAATGCACAGAAATATATATAGACCTGTTGCTGCGGAAGTGCAAAATGCAGACCTGTGAGGACTTAATGGAAATGAGGGAAGGAGGAATGGCTTTCCATTTCCCCTGTGGTACCAACATGCAGAACACCCCCATAAATATATTTATTTTTCAAATGACATAACAAGTCAGAAATATTATTTTTCTTACTTTTAATTAATTTGATAGATATCTTCCTTTCTAACATTAAGATTTTGATAAATATAAATAGTAAAAAACAATCTGGCTTGATTGAAAAACCATATTATATCTTAACTTTTTCAACAACATTTCATGATTCCTTATTGTGAGCTTACTTGGAATATGTCTCAGCATTCAATAAATTGGGAGGCCTGGTTTCTTCCATGAATAATACAAAAACTCAAACAGATATTCCCAGAAACTCAGCCATCATTAAAATTATTCAAAGATCGAAAACTTCTCCTGAAAGGAATTCCCAGTAGTTCATTTGCTATGTAAACAAATATGTTGTCCTGAAGGTATGGTTGAAGTATATAAAATATTAAAATGTTGATACCTGGTAGACTCTAGGAAAATTTTAAATTTAGAGGCAAGCATTTCCTGGAGCAGGGGGGAAACCCTTATGTTTCAATGAGTCTTACACTAAAAATAAGACAAGGTAGGATAAATTAGCCCAGAGGATAATGTAGGTATGAATTTTATGCCAAATATCACCATAGCTACAATACTGAAATGCTTTTCTCCTCTGTAGTTATGGAAAGAGAGGACTACCAATTGTATCTACCAATCAATAGGTGTCGATACAGCCAGTTTATATCACTAAGTGGAAAGTGAAATAGTGGCAAAGAAGAAAGATAAATGAAATGCGAAGGTTAGTGATGACAACTCATTATAAAATTTGTGAGCTGGGCGTGGTGGCTCATGCCTGTAATCCCAGCACTCTGGGAGGCTGAAGCAGGAGGATTGGTGTGAGTTCGAGACCAGCGTGGGCTACAAAAGTGAGCTCAAGGCCAGCCTCAACTGCATAGCGAGACCCTGTCTCAAAAAGACAAAAAAAAAAAAAATTGTAATTTATTAAGTTCCTTCAGTCCAACATTAGTTTATGAGTACCCTTTATGTCTCTTGCCTCATTTCGTCTTCGAGATACAACTGTGATGCCATTTCTAGTTTTATTCCTAAAAGAGAATAGCACCGGAATCCCAGATGTAGCCAATGACATACAAAGTGTTTTTATTTATTGGTGTGTTTATTTGTTTGTTTAGCAGTCAAATGGCAGAGAGCACTGGAGACAATGCATGCCCTCTGTCAGGAGACTCAGGCACTGAATGTTTTAAACTTCATCTTCCAATTGAAGCTAAAAAGTATGGGACAAATTATGAGTGTCAGGAAAAATATTTTCAGAGTCCTTTAGTTTTTGATAATGTCTCAGTTGCTTTTCTCTCCTTGATGGGACAAAATACCTACCATCCAAAGTTAAAGAAGGAAAGGTTTATTTAGCTCATAGGTAGTGGACATTTCAGTCCATACTCAGGTGGCTCCAAGGCAGAGCAGCATGTGTCAGCATAGAATAGCCATTCAGGGCAGCAGAAAGGAGCAAAGAGCAAAGGGAAGAGCAGCATCCTTGATCTAACAAGCCTCTCTCCTTTCCTTATATTGTATTCAGTCAATATACCCCAGGGCAGGTATAGCACTCCCAGTATTAGATCATGAATTAATCACAAACTCTAGAAGCCTGCCTCCATGACCACATGAGGGTTTAGAAGGACAACTAGGCACAAATCATGACAGATCATAATTCTAAAGAGTCCAGTATCATTTTACAATCAGTAGTACCATCAACAGCAACAGCAGTACCAACAGCATAATCCATCCTCATCAATATGTTATTGGGATTTAAACAAGTTGGACAACTTATCTGAGGTCACTTATTTATTAAAGAGAAAATTTACCAGTTTATCAGCTTATCCATTCATTCATTCCGTAAACTAGGATTTTATAACACATCTGCTATGTTCTACACACTGGGATATGTGGTAGGACTTGTGTTCTCAATAAAACTTGGAACATTTGGGGCCAAGACATACCTAGAATATTAGTAAAGCACAACGGATCCAACACTAGGTTACTGACAACTAGACCTGCAAGTTCAGGGGAAGGATAGACCTATCCCAGTTGTCAGTGACATCAACTAACAGCAGCCATAGAGCATGAAAAGTTAAAAAGGGAAATGTGTCCATTTTGAAGAAATCCAGGATTGAGAGGAAATATCTCTGGCTGGTGACACGGGTGGCATTAGTTTCTAGTGAGCTTCCAGTCCTTTGACCTTAGACTGGTGCAGTATTCTTGGTTCCTCTTGTTCTGCGGTGTCCATCTTCTTGAGCTGAGCATCTATAGAACGCTGTGGCTCTCCACCATGCAGGTGTCCACTGTGAGCTCCGCCAACTCTCATCTTGTAAGCCTACCTAACAATGTCCTTTCAGAAGTACACATATGTTTTCTGTTGATTCTGTTCCTATACTGAACTCTAGGTCATACAAATCTGGCTATGGTTGTATTCGAAGGGAGTCATGTTTTAGCAATGCCAGAATTAAAGAAGTGTCTCCTGAATGAAGGTTGTAATGTTTCCTTAGTTCTCAGGGAAATTTATTTATACAAGACAGCATAAGAAAGGAAAATGGCTAACAGTCTTATGGACATATGGGAGTAGAAGGCAGTTAGGCTTTGCTTCTAAGGACATGGGTAGAACAGTCAGAGTGCATATATATCTATATCAATATCTATTCATGCAAATGTGGAATGGTGAATAGAGTCTGGTCTTGGAAATCAGAATACACAGAATACATAGATCTCTAAGGGAATGGCTGTGCTGTTTCTTGGAATGGTCATCTTTCTTTCTGATACTAGGATAGATGATGTTTATGTGTGTGCTGCAACCCAGGCATTACCTACAGTTCTCATTGTCAACACTGGCCAAAGCTCAGTCCTTCCCTTTCCACCCAATGAAGCATCTTAGAGTCTAAATAAAGTATGAAGTTCTCAAAAGATAGTTTTAATTCATCTTCATTTATATGTTAAATAGATATTAAAAACTATAAAGAAATAGGCAACACTCATAACCACACTGATTAAAATCATTTATAAAATGTTTTCCTGAACTGGTAATCTATCGCATATTCCTCCAACGTGTCAGACCAATTAATGCAGGCATTCTTCAATGGAGGAGGTAAAAAGAAGAGAGAGGAAAGAGGTCAAGAGATTGGGCACAATGCTGTGAGCTCATAGAGACACTGGGTGTGTGGGGGGACACAGGAGCAGGAGATTGTGTGGCATAAGCAGTGCATTATCACACAACCAGCACAGATGCTCTGTGGAACAAAAGGATTCTTCCTGCGAAACTCATCTGAGCTTATCACAGGAAGACGCTACTGGAGGAAGAAGTGGTGAGCAGAACGTGCATCTCCTTTGTTCAAGCCAGCAGCATCATGCTGCTCCCCAGTGACAGGAAAGAGCACAGTACAGGCACCTTCCAAGCTCTGCTGATGTCTGGGCGAGGACACAAAGGGGCTTGTTATTCTTTTCTTTTTTGCGGGATCACAGTTCAAACTCACTACTTTGCACTTGCCAGGCAGGCACTTTTGCCACGGAGCTATCTCCCCAGTCCCAAGGCTTGTTATTCTTTCTCCAAAATAAATTGGCTCTTAGCAAAGAGTAAAGATACAAAATACAGACAAATATGGACCAAAAGACCTCATTCATACCCACTTTCTTAGTTCCTACTTCAAGGAGGTCTCAGCAAATTCCACCAGTGTCAGTCTGTGATCCTTTTTAATGACTTCTGAGTAGATCCAGACATTCCAATAATGATTTATCTCCCTTGTTTTCACTACAACTCACAGCATGGCAAGAATGTAGTGGGTCAGTGGTACCCAACCAGCAAGAAAGGAGAGGGCACACAGAAGGCACACACTTGCCACCAATGGAAGATCAGGACTGGGAGATTCGCTGCCAAGGTTGTCCCAGTACAAACTCATTTTCAGTTTTAGTCTCAAAACTAAAAGTCTAACGAAGCTGTTCAGCTTCTCCTGAGCTAATACTGGGAATAACCTCTCTATGCTGGGACATCTCTAACTGAATTCTTGCTTTTCAGTGGGGTCAGGAGATTTTCACAGAGGAAATGCAACTTTTACTTCTGACAGGCAACAACATCGCTGGATCAGCACGTAGTTCTTAGGGAAAAAAAAATTTGGCTGAACTAAATGGAAAAGCATCAGGCACAGACAGATTAAATTTTCCTTTAAATAAACATGGCCTTTCAAAAAGGCAAGAAAAACGTTTGGAGCAAAACATGCTGGGCATGAAAAATTCAGATGAAATATCTACCCGTCCTGAGCAAGAACAAGAATTCTCTCCTAAGTCAGGGCGAAGGCTTTAAAGGCATTTGTGTTTCAGGCAGAAGTGAGGCTGTCTAACACTACCCCACATGCTCAGGAATCTCAGAGTCCCCACATGCAGGGATTAATTAATTGAGAATTATTTGGGATACTGGAAATTTGCCCACCCTTGAGCTTAACTAGAAAGATGACAAAGAAATTCCTTTCTCTAAAAACACAGCAGTTTCATTAGTGTTCAGTGCAATGGCTGTGTTTTAGTCTGAACACATTGCATGCTGAAACAGGGCTTATCTCTTTGCTTTTGAGTAGATTTCTGTATAGTTTTCTTGGAAACATGTTACAGTTTTCATCTTTTGATTTCTATTACTCTTTTTCTTTTGCCAAAATTCACTTCTTTTCTTCACTTTTTACTGCAAGGACCTCAATGAAAAGACCAAGAAGAACCGTTCAAGCTGCCCTGCTGCTGTGGATCACACTCAGTGAATTAGCAAGTCTAAACACTTCTACATTTCCCTCAGATGCATGCAATGCTTCCATAAATATCTATTAAATGAATTGATATATATCAGCCATGAATCTGTATATTAGAGATCCTGGAGGGGAACAGGTGATGTCTTTGGAATTTCCTTCTCGCAGGGAATGGAGGTAATGATAAACCAATGAGCAAAAGGACTGCATACAGATACCCTATGAAGATTATAAAATAAAGTATTATAGTAGAGAGTGATTTCCTTGTCCTCTCCACACAGATCTGTATAATGTGCACGAGTGAGCTGCAAACATGTTCAGAGGAAGAACTGCCCAGGCATAAATAACCTGGGAGCAGGTAATACATGGTACTTAGAACCTTGGCTCGAGCATGATGGGATCATGTCTCCAGAATTTAGCATTCCCAGAAAACTAGCCAATAAGATGTAAGAAGCTTTTATTAGTTTTAAATGCAACAAGAGACCAGTGAGTTGTCTGTGAAGAAAAATAACTGAGATCTAAATTTTATTTTAAGTTTTACTTTGTTTTTGGTATAGGGTCTCACTATGTAGCTTTTACTTGCAGTGATCCTCCTGTCTCATCCTGTCTAGCACTGGGATTACAGGTGTGTGCCACCATACTGTGCCAGCTCAGGGCTGGCACAGCATTCAGTACTGGGAATTGAACTCCAGACCTTGTGCTTGCCGGGCAGGAGCTCAGACTGTTGAGCTATCTTCCTAGCCTTAAATTATTTTTTAATACATGAAAAATAAACTAAAGAATTAATGATGATTTAGGTTATATGGTGATTGTAGAGATAAGCTAATAACCTCTAAAGGTTAATGAGTTATGGGTTAATACAATTTTCTGCTTCATTGGATACAGAGTAGGAAGTAAATGGAGAACTCAGTGATGAAGCCCAGGATTCTGCACTCCATGGCCAGCTGCAGGGTCCCCTTCCTCTTACTGTTTCTCCATTGTCTCTCTTCTAGGGTTTCACCACAGCTTCTTTCTACCAAGTGTGATTCTGGTCCTTTCAAATCTATGCTCATGGCTTTCAGGTTCATGCAAGGATAAACAGTGTGCCCTCATTACTTGTCACTTTTCTGTGTTTCCTTATCATTCAGAAGAGATGACAAATTCCTTTATAGAATGGTCTGTGACATGGGGGACCCCAAACTTCTGCACCTCATATAGTAGTTAGTCTATGCGATCCCCTTCCTTTCACGTGTGTGTGGACATGGTGAATGCCATTCATAAGAGGACTTAGTCTTTTATGATAACACTGAACTGAAGCATCTTGGTGCTGGGTGTGCATGGCCCACCTGAGGATTGTTACCAACAGCAGTGGAAACTTGAACTTGGTGGGCCTGACTTTATCAGGTGAAAGCCCATGAAAGAGAACTAGCCTTTTATGATAAGGCAGACTCTCTTGCTCACCTTTAAGAAGAAAGCCATCATAAGTGTCACGGAGGAGAATGACCCAAGACCTGTATGCGACAAAAGTCTTGTTTGAAACATTGATTTTAGTTCATTAGTTCATAAGTTAAGGCACTGCAAATTCATGTTTGAATTTTAAACTTATGGAAACTGAGAGAAAATATTTTAAGCCACCATTTGTTCTGATAAGGGACAGCAGCCCTAGGAAACTAATGTAATGATATTCACATCTGAACTCAACTTTGTCATTCACATTGCCTGACCTCAATATTTAAATTTCAGTACAACTAAATGAATTTCAAATTCTTTCTCAAATCTAGCTGGTTTCTGATTTGATATCTTTGGAAATATCCCATTTTTCCAGACTTTCTCCCATCTCTCCATTACCTCATCTCTATCAGGGCTCTATCATTTTGGAGGGATTAGTAAATGTTTTAAATTCATCTATTTATTCACTCTTCTAATACACAATTAAAAAATTAAAAGTATTTAATATATTTATTTGGTACAGGGTTTCTCTATGTAGCTCAGATTCATAGTGATTCTCCTGTCTCAGCCTCCTTAACACTGGGATTATAGGCATGCACTACACCACACGGTTTTAGTGGCTAGAATGGTGCATCCAGGGTTCCAGGGCTGGCACTGCAGTGGTACTGGGGATCATATCTGGGTCTTTACATTTACCAGGGAGGCACTTAGACCACACAGCTATCTCTCCAGCCCTCCCATACATATTTGTTGAGCATCTATTTTGTAACAGAGAAAACAGAGAAAACAGAGTAATGAGCAAATATCTCTACCTCCACCCTTAATCCAATTATGTTCCACTGGAAGAGAGAGCTTAAATAATCAAGTGAATGTTTAATTTCAATTAAGTTAAAATCTATAGTAGCAAGATCAGACAAAAGAATAACAATGGTTAATCTGCAGAGCCTTCCCGTTTCTACCTTTCCATCACTCTTCATCCTTTCTCTATACACTGACTGAACCCTAGCTGAACGGAAGGATGGACTCTTACTTGCCTCTGTAAACCTAGTGCCTAGAACATTTGCTGCCATTTTGCATATGCCAAGTTCTGCCTGTTGAATAAATGGATATTAAATCTTTCAGATTTTGTTGGCCCTTTGTGAAGGATTGACTAATGGTCAGTTTGTAACTGAATTGAATCCACTTGGTTCTGGTATTCATGTCCCTGCTGAGGATTTTTGCCAGCAGCAGAAACCCAGAACTGGATGGTGTGTTGTTGACTCTCCTGGGGAAGCTTGTCAAGCTGGCTTTCCTGATATAAACTTGGCTGTTCTTATCATCAGAGGAGCTTGGGTCTTTACTGTCACTGAGGATGGATGTAGTTCTTTACAAGGGTGTTTTGGTTCCTATCTTCCAGGCTGCAATACAGATTCCTCAGCCTGATGGTAAAAATCATTCATCCCACTGGCACATACTTTCTAGCTTCTACCACTGACCTTAGGGCCTTTTAAAGTGCAGATCCTTGACACAGATTTGGACGAGGCATTTCTTGGGCTCTGAGCCTCCACATGGATTCAGAAAGGACACTGCCATGAGCTCTAGGTCTTCTGATAGACATGTGCTGGACATTGCTGTGTGATGCTGGTTTCTTTGGGTCACTAGTATGTGGACATATTTTCTGCACTGTTCTGCATTGACTCTTTGGGTGAATATTATAAGATAATACTATAAATTGTATGTCCTTTATTAAACCATTCACTTGTAAACATTGACTACAATAACCTCATCAAAGCAAGAACAAGACTGTGAAATACCAAAGTAAGGTAGCAAAAACAAAATCTCACTTTTTCCCTGTTCTTCAGTTATTGATGATTTGGTTTGGGGACTTACCATGTAAGAATAGAACACCAAGAAGTCAACTCTTCCCAGTATTGCTCTTATGCAATCCAGAAGCCTTCTTGATCCCCAATATGAGACTCCTAACCTGTCTCCCTCGTGGTCTAATTGTGGACACTTATGCCTTTATATGAACTTTTTGGCCATTTTCCTGGGACATAATAGTCATCTAGCTCTTTCTAATCCTACTTTCCTGTAGCAACTTCTCTCACACAAGTTTCTGTTGTTATTTGCATTGATAATTAAGTTCTTTAAACAGTTTTGAGCATATTTTTTTTGTTAAGGAGATGTATACCTTATCTCTTGCTTCTTAGTAGAAGATAGATATTCAATTTCCCAGATTCCTTTATAGTCAGGACACACTCCTGTAATATAGGTCCTATCAATCAAACTCTAGACCTGGTTTTGAAATGGAAGATAGTAATTTAGAAAAGCAGACCCCACACAGGTCTATTTCAGAGATAGTAGTGGAAGCTGCATTCTTTTTCTAAGAATAGTAGAGGAAAAGATTGTGGCAGAAGCATGGGCAGCTAGATTCTACAGTATCTCTGCCTCGCCAAAGTACCAGATTTTATTCACTATGACAAGTTCTATGCCATGTGCGTGTGTGTGTGTGTGTGTGTGTGTGTTGTAGCATCTTTATGGGCTACATAGCCTACGGATCCTATACTCTATACAAATATTCATTTGCCATTTATCTGAAAGTACAGACATCCCAAAAGCTACGCTTGGTCTCTACTGCTGCCACTACCCACATGGCCACTCCCTCTGCTCCCTGTGCTACACAGGCGAGGCATACAGAGAGCAGATGCTTCAAAGCTAATGGATATTAGTGTTGAGTGGTTCCTTGTGGGATCAGACTGTTCACTGATGCTGTCCGCATTTCCACTGGTCCTGCCCTGAAGTCCTGGACCAACTAGTCTTCTCTGCAAACTGTGATCACCTTCTAACATTCTCAGCAGTGAAGGACGTATTGGTACAGAAGAACTATTGTACAGATCTCTCAGATAGAGAGCTAAGCAGCCAAATTAGGGCAACAGTTTCTCTTGAGCAGACAGGACTTGCCCCTTCCCACACTTCTCTCTAGAAAGAAAACTCACTATGGTGGCCTCATTAACAACTGCTGTACAGTTCTGCTGCCAAGGAAACTACATCCTTATTGATACCCAGTGCCAGAGCTTAATCAAAACTGGAAAAAGAAAGGAAGTTATAAAGCAAACATCTCTTTTTTTTCTTCCTTACACCATAATCTCAGCAAGAACATGATATTGGTGGGGCGACTTACTCATGTAATTACCCACACAACAAGTGAGTGTCAGAAAGCAGGGCAGAATTCAGGGTGGTGTATTGCATCTACATAGGAACTCATGATTTTCAGAGAGGTGAAGCCCTTAGCACACATGGCAGTAATCCTTCTAGATGTTGAGCTCCAAGTTAAGGTGGAGACAGAGAATACTCTGGGAATTTATGCAAGAATTAAGATACAGTTCTGCTCACATTATACTACAGTAAAAAACCTTCTCAAGATTTCCATGTCTTTGTAAAAGTGAAATCACCTGTCTTTAAATTCTTTAGTACAAGATGTAAGTGAATTTGAGACACCAATGTAATAATGATCCCTGTTACTTAGTCTGATTTAGGTATCAAACCAGTTACTTTCTCTTCCTAAGGGACACAGTGGTGACAAAAGGGCCAGTGCTAGCCTTCAGAGGGAAATCTCAACTGGCAGCTGTTCTCCCACGTGTTTCCCTGAGTCTTGGGGTAAGACCTCAAGCCTGAATAGCTTCCTTATAAAATAGAGATTTCAGTGTACACTCCATGAGGACCCTAGGAATGTGTCTGGCACATCACGTGCTGGTGGTAGGCTGTCAGAACCAGCTGTGGCAGCAACTATAGTGAAATTTGTTAAAAAAAGTACAAAGTTCTAGAAACTTCCTGAATGGAGAAGAGAAATGAAAAATACATTAGCTGTTCTGTCTTCAGCTATGGCAGACAAGGTACTGTCAGCATCTGGGTATACACATAAACTGCTGTCTACATGAAACAAGGCAGGAGACCCATATTAAATAATGAAGATAGAATACATTAATTACAACATGGTAAGTAACTACCATATAAAATACAACCATTATGTGATTGTTATTACTTTTACTACATTATTCATGCTGGTATAAATATAACAGCCCGCTAGTCATCAGTGTCATACTGTTTTTATAGAGAAGGAAAATGGAGCTCAAAGCATTTAATGGCCTAATGGCCAAACCTCTAAACCACCAGAATAATGATTGGCAATGCATGAAAAGGGGTTGGCAGGTTTGCCAATAGGTTAGCTTAATGGCTGAGTTCTGTTTTAATTTTGACTTCCTGTCTCACTGATGCCTTCCTAACCTGTCAGCAGAACAGGTTACAACACAATGCAGAATGAATACAAGAGCCCCTATTTGGTTACCCTGTCCCAGGATATAAAATGTGTGCTTCTGCTGCACCATTTGAACCTTGTTTCTTAGAATTTTGAAAACATCATTTTACATCCAGAATTCTCTGATCACGTGTACAATTTAAGAGAAATGTTTTTCCAACTAATGTTTCATAACAAATGGGCAAGACAGCTTTAGGCTCTAACATATTTTCCCAAGGAAACAATGGCTGGAGTATTAATTTTAATGAATTTAAATCCTTACATGTTTCAGTGCATAATGCAACCTCTTTTTATTTGTGGGTACACAAAGAGTCTAAAAGAGAAATGACAAAGAGTGGTTAAGAGGCAGAAAATGTATAAGGTAAAGGGAAGTTTTCAAATATATACTTCTCAAAGACTTTCTAGATCTACTCAACTTTCTTGAGCTTATTCTCTACTTGATTTTTTAGCTGTGTCTGTAGCAGAAAGATCTGAAACTTGAGCTACAAAGGAAAAGACATTTAAAAAAAATTCAGAATGTTTTGATATTATGAAAAAGAAACCATATTTCATCTCTGATAAACACAAAATATATAATATATAAAATATGTACTTGGAGCTGAATGTTTGACTTCTATAGACGATTCTAATAGATAGAGACATAGATATAGATATAGATATAGATATAGATATAGATATAGATATAGATATAGATATAGATAGATATGGAAGTCATCATTCCTTTCGTTTCTCAAGTTTTGGGGTGGGGTCTTCTGTGTCAAGAGTGAAGCCTAAACAATACTTTGGGGTCTTTGTGCCTCATAATATCCGTGATAGTTACCATTCCTTTGTTGTGTTTACTAGTGTATGCTAAAGTTCCAATGGGTCTGAAAAAAATCTAAAGTCAGACAAAAGATTTAAAATATTGGTCGGAATTCTCTCGCTTGATGACGCTGAAGCCAAAGCTACTCTAAGGACTCTCCTGGAGATTACATGAGATGATGCATGTGAAACAATTTGCAAACCAGGACAATGTGTGGGAGGTATTAACCAATAATTCTATGGTAATAGTTCGACATAAAATGTTATAAACTGATCCCATTATCATTTCTTTTAAAAATTGATGTTTATATTACTGTAATTAAACTTCAGAGACAGTTTCAATATTTTCTTCTTTACTTTAGATTTATCATGTAAAGTAGTAATTAATTTACTAATGTTTTCATTTAAGTTGCTATAGAAATTTTAAAAAAGTATGTTAAAGTGGAGAGAATAATATCACAAACCTTGCCCTTTAACAATGTTCAACATGTGGTCAACTTTTTTCCATTACTATTTTCCTTCCTACAACTCATAGGGTGGATTTTCTTATAGAAACAGCAAGTGTTGTAATTTATCTTCCTTAAACATTTCAATAACTGTCTTTAAGATATAAAGTCTCTCCATATTTTTGCGTTTTAGAGATTGAAGAAAGGATGAAGTGGTGAAGGCAGGAGAGAGACAGAGAGAAAGAGAGACAGAGAGAGAGAGAGAGACAGAGACAGAGACAGACTATTGCCCCAGATTATCTGTAACTTATGAAATCAGGAGATCCTCTCCTCCTCTCCTTTCAGCTTCCTGAGGAGCTTGGGTTATAGATATCTGACAACATTCCTGGCTTAGATTATATATATATATATATATATATATATATATATATATATATATATATGACTATTCAGGAAACCATTGCTAACTGGGCAAAAATATTGCTTGACATCTCTTACTTAGGCTTAGATGCTGATTCCCTGATTTCCTGGAGATCACAAGGTAAAACCTCAGCCTATGATGACCTACTGTCCCAGCCATGGCCTTGACCCACTTGTTCTCACTCTCTGATTTGCCCTTGTGTCAGGTCTACTACCTCACGGAATTGACCCTACTCATTTTTTGTAAGAACTTGTCCAGTTTAACTTTCTGAAATTTACATATCATAAAAGCTTCCAAAATTACTTTTATTGAACTCCTGCTGAATTAGTCTACTATTACATGTCATAATTGCGGAGATTAAAATCATATATTATGGAGTCGGGTAAAGCTGGGTCTGTGAATTTCTTCTAACTTATTTATTAACTAAATGCCCATGGGAAAGTACTCTCTATGAAAGGCCTCTGTAATTCTCATATCATCAGATATTAATTGGAATAATTTATGCAATCAAAAATATCAATTAGGGCTGACCAAATAGTCAGCACATTAAAACACTGCAAGCAGGAGCAGCTGCCAGAGGTTCGATTTCCAGCCTGCCCTGAGAGCCCCACCTCCGGGGTGCGCTGAGACTGAAATTGAGACTGGGTAGGGTGGAGAAGGCCTATAATCCCAGCTTTTGGGAGGCTGTAAACAGGTGGATCACTATCAGTCCGATCTAGTAGTACGAACCTAAACACCTATAGACTCTTTCCTAAACTTCAAAAAAAAAAAAAAAAAATACAGATGCCTGTATCCATATATATCCATATTTATTTCTATATGTATATTTAGTAAGCATTCTTAAATATAATGTAATTGTACTTATGTACTCATATACATACAC
Organism: Myocastor coypus; assembly: GCA_004027025.1. Lineage (NCBI taxonomy): Eukaryota > Metazoa > Chordata > Mammalia > Rodentia > Myocastoridae > Myocastor > Myocastor coypus. Next base: position 65,650 of record PVJA010002981.1, on the reverse strand, counting down.
ACATGATACAGCAGAAAATCGAAGTAGCATCATTATTTCTTGCCACAATCTGTGTTCAATAATATTATTTATTATATTTACTATATGATTCTTGGATTGTTGGGTTTTGTCTTTATTGTACTGACTTCTAAATGTTAGTTTCTTATGGTCATTCACACCCTTCAACTTTGCACAGTGGCTGGCTTTATAGGACCACTAGCCAGTGTGTAGAGAGCCAGCGAAGTGCCTTTTGTCCTAGGTTTCCAGATGTCACGTTTAGGGGAACAGTTTCTCTGTTTCTCTCCCTCCCTTTGGACTCTTTTCCAAGCAGGGTGGTGTGTGTGTATGTGCCCATGCGCATGTGCGTGCGTGCATGCGTGTGTGCATGTGTGCGTGCATGCGTGCGTGCATGCGTGTGTGTGTGTGTGTGTGTGTGTGTGTGTGTGTGTGTGTGTGTGTGGTGCAGAGCATTTTACAGTGAATTTGTAGATTTTTCTTCAAAGGAAAAACCTTTACTGCAGAAAGGCAGGTGATAGGACAACTGGAAAAACAGTCATTTCTAACTGAAGCAAGTTTCCAGACAGCTGCTCCAACCATAGGGCTGGCTGTCTTTATCCTGAAAATGTCATCCTTCTTTAGTCTGTAAATATCATGCCATAGAACACCTTAATGTTGGCTTTAGGAATAGACAGAGTCAGCAATGCGCAGGCAGTTTACTGTCAACCAAAGGACAATGCTTCTTTCTGAGATTTAATAAAAAGGAGGAGGGTGCTGGGCAGGCTACTATGGAGAAAGGACAGGCAGTTTCCCTCCTGCCAACGCATTGTAGCTTCTGTAATAAAATGACAAAAGAGTGCCTTTGTCCTCCCAAACGCCGGTCTTCCTCGAGCACGTTCGCTTTTGCACTTCCAAATGTGTGAAACCTTGGAATAGGACTAAGGCTTCCCCTTTTTAAAGCTGTACTGTAGGACTACACGGTGCCCTTATACCTTGAAGTATCTTCAAAGTCCAGGCCAGATTCTCTGTTTCACCATTTCAGAATCTAATACTCAACTAAGTAAAGACACAGTTCCATTAACCAATACTTTGTAGCAAAACTAAATTCCCCCAGAAGTGCAGATTGTCTTAGTGTGGAACATTCCCTCTGGTAAATTACATAGTCAGATTTCTCTCATCTCTGTGTGGCTGAAGGCAGAAAATAACAATTTCATTGTGACTCGGGGTGTAGTGTTTGGCTCATGGATCCATTGTAGTGAGGGCTTTTTGGAGAAGGGTGTTGTTGGAACAGAACTTAATGTAGTGACAGGACAGTCTGAAAGGCTGCTGATGGCTGGGCACAGAGGCAGGCATACAGGAGGAAAGCAAAGGCACAGGAGATGATGAGAAGGAATTAGAGAAGGAAGTAGAAAGTGCGAAGGCTAAACTTGGTCTATTTGAGATTCTGCTGTTGCTGCACAGACAGCAACATCAGAAATGTATGGGCATAGAGCGGAGGCTCTGACAATGGACAGCACAGGAACTGATGCTAGCCCTCCTACTTACCCGGTCTGTGACTTTGGACCGTTTACTTAGCTTCTTTAAGCTTCAGTTTCCTTATCTGTCAAATGAGGATGGAAAGACGTCCATAAGTCAGAGGGCTGAGTTGACGATTAAAAGAGACAATGCATACTGGATATTTAGGACGCTGCCTGGCACACCACATGCACAAAGTGGAGAATCATTAAATCCACTTTTTCTAAAAGTAGAGAAGTAATACCTATGTCCTTCTTACATCAGAAGTTCTCCTGATTTACAAATAATACATTATGCATATGAGATTTTTATGATCTAAAATTCTATTTTCAGGATGAATTTTAACATATTTAATGCTTAATTATTTTGCATATCTTGGATTGTTCCTTAAGTTCCCACTTTAGAAAGAGGATTCAGAACTTTTCAGAAATTATTCTTGTCTTCAAGATCTATCCATGCATATTTTTCCTTCATGATAACCCACCTCACACATTCACTAAGATACGGAAAGGTCAAGCACTTGTTCGTGGCCCCCATTAGACCTCACGTGCACCTATGGTGTAAAAATGCAGCATCCCATGCTCTTAACAGTAGAAAGCCTAAAGCAGTGAGGCATTTGTTAAACAACACATAGCAAGTAGGAAGTAGAACTGATGGCTAGTGCAGGGTTTTTCCTCTTCCCAAGTAGAATTCTTTCCTTATTATCTTCTATCTCTCTCCACGAGGCACAGCTTGTGGTAAACCTATGGTATACATGCCACGAGGACTCTTTGTTATCATTGAAAGCTCAAGAGACTCCCCATTGCTGGACTATATTAATAGTGGAGAGACCTGGTTTCCAGTCTAGCCACTGCTACTTAATAACAAGATTATTTAGGGGGGTGGGGTAGAAACAGAATGGTGATTTTGAGCTTCAGTTTTACCATAGTCTCTTTGATTATGGCAATTAGTTCTTAGAATAGCACTTTCAGAAAGTTCAGCATCACATTAAATATTGACATTTACTTTGAAAATAAGAAAATACTACATAACAGTAAGTTATTACTATTATTGCTAATGTTAGTTTGCCCTGCTTTCAATACATTTTTGTTTTTGATCACAAATCTGAATTATAACAATATTTCTCACAAATCTGTAATGGTTGTTTTTAAGTAACAAATTCCAGAAACAACTTTTGAAAATTTGAGCCAGTGTTTCTGGCATAGACTTATGAACTACAATTTTTGAAACTTCCAAAAGTTTCTTATTAATCAGATTTACAAAATTTCTGTCTATGTCAAAATTTGTATTTATTGAACATTGAGTATCTTGAATATTTCCTCATGTGTTTTGCAGTCCTGGATTTCCCTTCTGAATGACTGAAACCCTTCATAGACATTATTTTTCTCTTTTTCTCTTATGAAACTTTTAGAACGTAGGTCAGGGGAGGACCGTTAAGCGAGTGATGCATATTGGCTAAAATGAAGCATATTATACATACAGTAGTAGCACACTTGTGGAAAACACAGGAACAGAGTAAAAGTTGCAGAAAGAAGTTTTTATTGACACTGAGGAATTACCTTCTTGAATGGCACCCCTAGGGCATGGGTATAGATTAAATGACCTTTTAAGGTAATGACCCTTTAGAAAGGTTACTCTTGATTCAAAGGCCAAGTCTAGACAAGCAAATCATTTTGGTGAAAGTAAGATAGCTGAACCCAGCCAGTGAGCCACGTATTTATTGAATTATCCTCTACACCAAGTAATATTCTTAATTTCCTACTAGGTATTTAATGTTCAATCTAATTTTTATAAAGTATAGTATCCCAGGCTTCCCTTGCTGAAGTGAAACCTGCAGTTAAATATTGACGATGTTGTCCTAGCATGTTTATAGACTTCAGCAAGGTTCCCATGTTCCCTCAGCTCATGTTTTCTTATCTCTATGGCTGGGAGAGCACAGAACAAAATTAGTAACAAAAGCATGCAAAACTCATGTGCTAGCACAGGGTGAGTATGGGGTAAGTGGAAGCTGCTATTATTTTTTGACATATCTAATGCACCAAGAACTGTCTAATTTCTCCATCTTCCCTGATGGTTGGGTAAAACTAATGCAGTTTCTGAAGCAAGGAAGGAGTGAAAAAAACCCTGGAAAGGCTTGCTTCATACATGGGATTTAATTTCAGAATGTGTTTCCACAAAATCCCCTGACTTCTTTATGAATATCCTTTATCTTTCTGTTTAAAAACAAGGTACCCAACACTATTTGTACCTATTTTGCTACTTGTTTTAGAAGGAGACGTTGATAAATTGGAGTGAATCCAAAACTGATAAAAGGATTAGAATATATGGCCTACAGAGAAAGATTATTAAAAGAATTTCACATACCCAGCTTGGAGCGATGGTGACAGTGGGTGGGAAACAGGATAAGTGAACATAAATGCTAACAATAGGGTAAGGGATATGAAAGGCAATGATTTCAGGTGATCACTCGGTGGACAAATAAGAGTGGATAGCCTTAGCTAAGAAAAGCCAGCACTTGTGCGAGGAATTCTTGGAGAAATAAGTTCGTCAGAAAAGACAATTAACTACTTGATTAGTGCATCTGTGAGGCAGTGGTCTATTTGATGCTGCAGATGGCCAGATTTTGATAAGTTCACCCTGAGAAATGAAGAGAACATTTTTCTGGTTACTGTATTCTATTGGACCTATGTCCTCAGGTGATGTACAAATGTACAAATGGGAAAGATCTACATGCACTATTTTTCCCTAGTGGAGTGGATTGGAGACTGCCAGAATGATATGACCACGTGCTGTTCCTAGAATTCTGAGTGAATATGTCCATGGGTATGTCCCTAGCAACTATGCCCAGAATTTCATACACAGCAGACAAGTATCTAACTAAACCCTGACTCTAGCTATAAAACTATTTTCAAGAAGGGACTTTTTTTGCAGACGTAAGTTAAGTAATTTGAGGATATTGACATACAAATTATTTTCTGTTATTTGGATGAACTTTAAACTCAGTATCAACTATCCTGATAATATTGAAGAGAATATGTAGAGACACATGAAGCCGGGCTAAAGGTGATGAGAGAAGTGATTGGAAGAATATAGCCAAGGAAGGCAAAGAATTCATAGAGTCCCAGAGACCACAGAGACAAGGGAGGCTATTTTCCCATAACCTCCACAGGGGATTGGTCCTATCAACATGTTGACAACAGATTTTTGGCTTCCAGAACTTGAGAGAACAAATACATGTTTATTTAGTCTATTTGTAACAATTTGTTGTGGGAAGTGTAGGAAACTACTTACAAAAATAGAACTGTTAGAAATTCTGAGCATTAGCCACCGAAAAGCTGATATATGGGAAAACAATTAATTTATGGGAAATTATAAATAATTAAATGGAATTACAATTAGTTGATTATTCTAAATTAGATGCATGGATAACATAATATTCTTCTTTCTCTATTTAGGGCAGGGTCTGCAGTGTGTTTAGGGTATCACTATGAAGACTGGAGTCTTAGTGATTCTCCTGTTTACAGCCTCTCAAGTTCTGGGATTACAGGCATGCACCACCATACCCAGTCTCAATTGTCTTCTCAGCATGCCCCAGGGAGGGGCTTGCCCAGCTTGCGGTGCTAGGGATTGAACCTTGGCTGCTGCACTCTGCCTAATCAGGCCCTTTAGTCTGCTAAGCTGTCAGGCCAGCCGTAAAATACTGTTCTTTATACATCAAATATTAGAACACGTTCTCAAGCCACTAGCTCATAATAGGTACAGCTTGGTAATGTAGAGGTGTGTATGAAGATCTCAGTAGCAGAAGTGGGTAGTGGATGGCTGTAAAAGATCACTGGAGGAGAGGAACTAGATCTGGAGCCAGAAAGTCACCGCGGCTAACACATGGACCAGGTGACAGGGACCATGCAGTACATGGTAGCTGAACTTTTTTCAATGAGTTCTCTAAGAACTCCAAGGTAAGCCCCAGAGTCTAAGCTGGTTGCAGACTTTTAGAGGTGTAGCCAACGGAAAAGAAACTACAAGTGCAAAGCTCGTAAGTCTAACTACAGAAGAAACCTCCGACCATGTGGCAGCTCTGAACTAAGCCGTTTGAAAAGGGGGGAAAGCAACAAAAGGAACTGATATTCTAAGTAAGCAGCAATAGATGCAAGTGAAATTTCAAATTCTTTCTTGGAAGGAATTGGTGCTGATAACTTTTAGGGTTCATTCTGAGAAGTCAGCAAGACCCATAATGTCTGTTTTGCTTCTAACAATACAGAACATTAAACCACAGACTGTAGTGCCACTGAAGGGAGAAAGTAACATTCACTCAGCATCTAACAACAATCCACATTGGATTTTACACCAGAGCAAAAACTAAGCAATAACTAAGTAGGATGGCAAAACCAGTCTATTAAAAGTGACTTAAACTGAGAGAAAATATTTGACCAAATTGTTCAACAGATACAAACGTGGATTTACAAGCATGGAAATATTTGATGAAATACATGGGCCAATAGAAAATTTCCAAAAGGTAATAGTAGTAATTATACGTTCAAGTTGCTAGCAAACTGATTATATACAAATATATTTCTTCACCTTACGTTGTTAATATGCTTGCCATCCTTTCTAAGTTTTTGTTTCAAGGATGCTTCTAAAGATGGTATGATTAATACCAAAAAGCACAAATAACTCATAGTAGAATCCAGGCATCTAAAAATAATGACTGATTGGAACCTTTCAGGAAAATATTTTATTTAAACTAAATCAAATAATTAGACAAAGTATAAAGGACTAGTTATAACCAAGAGTTCTAAATACGTAGATTTGTCAAGTGACATAAAATAGCACAGTGGCCATAGGGAGGAAGGCGGTCAGGACTGTCTGGGATACCTTGTGCATGAGGGTCTCATAGGTCCCTGAGATTAGTTTGCATGTGTTGTCCTGTCTGAGTCAATCGTGGAGACTGTTTTGATGGCTTCCTCCAAGGTTGACTGACATCACTGGCTTTAGTTCAGAATCCTTTCTGGCTATTTGTGAGAAGGATGAAGAATAAATCTGACAGCTTTCAGTCTGTGACAGACTAAGAATTTGGCTCAGGGTTAGGTGTTCAACATAAATTTATAAAATAAAGATTATCCTTTATCAAACATTGTATGGTGATTACTCTTCTGGAAATCACGTGTATGATATTTCTTTCATCTGATGATCCAATTAATGTGATTATTGTTACCCTTATTTGGAAACAGGAAAGTAAAAAAGGTAACCTGTTTGTCCAGGTTTCTGTAAGCATTAAGATTAAGTTCTCATATTTGAACCAGATATGTGTGATTCCTTAGTATATAGGATTCAGTCTAAAAATTCTCATCAGTGATGTCACAAAGGGAACTCAGTGATATCCACGCCCTTGATAAAGATTAGAAGTCTGTATGTTTTCCTCAGTAACTTCCTATTAAATTATAAAGCAATGCTAGGAGCAGACAGAGATGCTATTGAGGGTGGTACAGATTAATATACTCTAGTCAGGCCAATGCTCTCCCTGGAAAATGAAAAATCAGCAAGATTTGTGAAACGTAAAGACTATTGGCTCCATAACATGCAGGTCTGGGAAGTGAGGGTACCTTGACAATGAATCATTGAGATCAAATAGTCAGAGTTAGGAAAAACATCTTAAGGGCCACTGAGTTCAGGGCTTTAAGATTCCACATGCACTGCCCACTAGCATACCAGAACACACTGCAGAACTATTCAAATAAGTGGCTCTCATTTATATAATCCTAGGAGGTTATGTAATAATCTCCATATACATCTGGTTTTCCAAGGATGCTGCTAAGTCAACATCTGCCATGCAACTAACCTGTAATGACACAGAATGTTATTATTATTCCAGAATAGGATACAAGTAGCCTAAAAAATCTGACAAAAAGAAAAGGCATGAAATTTATCCCAACACAATATTTGTGATTCTCTGTCTTCTGCACTATTGCACATGGAGCTAGGCGATTGTATCAAACTGTCACTCTCAGAAGAAATTTCAGGCTATACAATAAATGGCAGTTGATTGTCAAATGAGTGAATGTTGCTCACTGAGTACTTAGTCTCTCAAAGATAAATTAGTGTTGGCAGTGAGATTAGGTAATCTTAGTTCTGTCACTGTAGACCTTCTGCCCTGCTTTGATGATTGTTTGAAGGTGCTTCACAAGAATTCATGTGTTGACAACTTGATTCATAGTGCACTAGTGTGACAGGAAGTGGGGATTTTAAGAGGTGAGAAACTGTGACAGATCCTTTGGTCACTGCTTTGGGTCTTCTGAACTGATTAGATGACCTGAGTCTTTCTCTGGGTTTCTGTTTCATGATATGAAGCTTTGTTCCTCATCTATTCCATTATTTGCCATGGGGAACACGTAAGACTCTATCTTTTGCAGTTTGGACTTTTAGCCTCCAATACTGTAAACAAAAGAAGAGTATTTTCTATTTAAAGTTTTTTTGTCTCAAGTATTTTTTTTTTATTCATGAAAAATATATTGGTATAAATATGCTTGTGGCCTTAGATAAGTCACTTGAAATATTTCTAAAATTTCTCATCTGAAAAGTAAAAGTTGCAAAACAACAACCACAAAGCTCTTACTTTGACCGAGAGAAGTGTCAGAGACTGAGATGGCATGTGAAATAAAAGTAGCACACTCGCTGTCAGATTGTAAGTATACAACTTACTGTAGTACATATGGAGTTGTGGTGTTACTTGTGTAATTTTCATTTAATTTGTATACATTCTACTAGCGCAGAGTTTGAAGAGAACTCTCACATTGCACGCAGCCTGGCAGGTTAACTTGCACACACCATTAATTCCTATGCTTATGTTATTTCTAAGAGTTTGTATTATGTTTGCCTCTTCATGTCCCTTGGGATGGTGGATATAACTTGCATGTTAGTGATTCTTTAAAATATGTTAAATCTTTTATGTTGACTAATTCCTTGATCATTTTAACTTTCTATGTGCATACATTTATGATTTTAGGATTTTTGATTTTAACTTTATTTCTAAAATTAGCATCTTGAGACCATACTCTTCAGTGAAATAATCAGGCACACACTTTTAAATATCTCACTACTCCTCTGTTAAGGAAAGGGAGTGCAAATACAAACCAAAACATGTCATAGATACTGACAAGCAGGAAGCAATCGTTCAAATGAGAAGGTGAGCAAGGAAATTAAAATTATAAAAAAAAAATTTAAAGACAAAAAATCTCAAAATTTCAAAACATGATAGTAGGAGAGTAGCAATGGTTAATACATTGCATATATTATCATTAAGTTAGTGGGAAAGGGAAAGGGAAACAAAAAGAATAGATGCAAAAACCAAAAGAAAGCTTTTGTAAGTAAAGAGGAGAAATGGGATTGAAGGGAAGATAAGAGATTGTGGAATAAAAAATAACCAACATATATAATGTACAGGCACAAATTCCCTGCAATAAATGTGATTACTATGCATGTCTAAATATATCAATAAAAATATATATCAATAAAATTATTTTTGTGTTTAAACATTTTACACTTTATTTATTATTTTTATTTTAAAGAGTAAAAAGGGGGCCTGGCAGGATGGTTCAGTGGTCTAAAGCACCTGCTTAGGAAAGCTTAGGCGGCTGCAGGGACTGTGGTTCAATCCCCGGCATCATATGCTGTGCCAGTCGTGCCCTCAAGGCAGGCTGAACCAGCCGTAAAAATAAATAAGTAAACAAACAAAAGTCCTGAAACAAGAAAAAAATAAAATAAAATAAAATAAAGTAAAAATGTAAAAATTTCAAAACATGATAGCAGGATAGTAGCAATGGTTAATACATTGCATATATAATCATTAAATTAGTTACTCAAAGTATAATATATCGTCATTTAACTGTCCAAACAACATTACCACAAAACATTTTTTGTAATGAACTAAAAGAAATAAGTAGTATAACTTAACTATCATGTATATCTATATCTATATCTATATCTATATCTATATCTATATCTATCTATCTATCTATCTATCTATCTATCTATCTATCTATCTATATAATTTTTTCTTTCCCTTCCTTCATTCCTTTCCCCATTCCAGTTACTCTTTATTTTGGAAGTTACTTCCTATTTTACGATATCTATTGCACATTGATCTTTAAAATAGAAATCAGAATAATGTAAAATCGAATTTGTTCTGGTGTTGAAGTGCACAATTTCTACAATGTATCATGTAATCACCATTAGTTCACATAACAGCTGCATTACTCCACAAATCTGCTTGGTGTAATCACTTTGTAGTCATGCCTTCAAAATCTGTCACTATATTTTTCTCTACTTTAGAATTTCACATAAATAAAGTCATGCACAATGTTACCTTTTTTTACTAACTTATTTCACTCAGCATGGTGTCTTTCAAATGTGGCAACCAATTACAAAGATCAATTGTAGATTCTGTTTCAGTGATGTCCTCAGAGTTTGCTAATTCATTCACTTAGTGAAAGATGTTTGAGTTGCTTCCAGATTTTTGAAGAGAATAAATAATGCTACCATAAACATCCATGAATAGTTTTTATTTTTCTAGATTATTCTTGAGTACATAAATCATAGAATAAATATAATGTAACTTAAAGCAACTACCAACCAGTTTTCCAGACAGATGGGACAGTTTTCATTGTCAACAAGTATGTAAGGGTGATATGTTCCCCAATATTCTTCCCAGCACTTGTTATTAATATTGATGTTTATTAGAGCCATCCTAATAGGTATATGGTGATATCTTAGTATTGTATCATTTTATTATGGCATCATCACATTATGGTATCATTTAGTATGGTATCATCATATTATTGCATCAATATGTCCTTAACAGCAATGATGTTGGTGTCTTCTGATATAGTTACATTCAGTTTGAATACACTTCATGGTTGTGGACATGTTTAAGAATTTTGCTTAAGTGGACTAGGGAGATAGCTCAGCAGGATAAGCATCTTCCTAGCAAGAGAGTGTTCTGATTCCAATGCCCAGTCCTGGAAAAAAAAAAATTAAAAAATAAAAACTCTGTGAAAAAGACTTTTGCTTCGATTTTTTTCCTGCATTGTTTTTTTTTTTTTTTTTTTGTCTTTTTGAGACAGGGTCTCGCCATGCAGTTGAGGCTGGCCTTGAGCTCACTTTTGTAGCCCAGGCTGGTCTCGAACTCGCACCAATCCTCCTGCCTCAGCCTCCCGAGTGCTGGGATTACAGGCGTGAGCCACCACGCCCGGCTATTGTTTGTTTTTATATTGAAAAACTTTCAAATTTCTTTGTGTAATCAAGATGCAAATCATTTCTACATAGAGAATTTGAGAATATTTTTCCCTATCTTTAATTTTTTAATTCTATATCAGTTTTTCTCAAAGCCCCAAATTTAAAATTTGATGAAATTTATTTTATCTCTATCTTTATGTGATGCATTTTGATATTATACATAAGATTTTCTGTTTTCTTCTAAAAACAAACCATTTTGAGTTTGTACAAATTATTTTGATTTAAGCTTCATATGAACTTTGGAGTTTACATTGATGATTTTTTATTTTATTTTTCAGAACGAATAATGGAATTTGTTGACAAATTCTTCAGTTGTTTTATTTCAAAATTAGTCAGAAATCAATTGGACATGTTTGTATTGATCTATTTTTTGGTTGATGATTTGTTTTCATTGATGTGTACTGTTAGCCTTTCACTGTTATAATATCTTCCTAATGGTGGCTTTACTATAACTCTTTTGATCAACTATTAGGGATCTTCCATCTCTATTCTTTTTCAGAATTATTTTGACCTTTCTAGTTCATTGTTTGCCAAGTAAATTTTGAAGCTATTGTACTTATGTTCATCTTCAAATCTACTAGAATTTTTATTGGGACTGTGATAAGCTGGTAGAGTAGGAAGTATCAACATTTATTACATTCAGTGTTTGAAAATATGACTATGCAACTATTAGCTCAATGAAATTTTTTGGCTTTTTATATTAGTTTTGCTAGATACATATTTATGTATTTCAAGTTTTACATCTGTAGTAAGTTTATGTTTGTCAGTTCAAGTTTACAATAGTTTCTATTAGTATATAAAATAGGATTTTCCTTTGACTTTAATAACATTTCTAGGCTCATTTGTTAGTCATATCACTTGATTTTTTTACTTTGGTAATTTTGTTGTATTTATATGTGAGCAATCAGGTCATCTGAAAATATACTAACACTTTTTCATAGTAAATTTTATCCTTTTACTATTTTTCTTAATCTAATGTCCAGAATACCCAGGATAATTCTGAATATATCATGAGAATGAATACTGTGACCTTTTTCCTGGGTTCAAGATGGAATATTAAGTATCTTTTCCCACTAAGTAAGGTAACCGCTATAGGTTTTTCAGATGTTTAATCAAGTTAAATAAGTTAGTCTTTATTCCTAGATTGCTGAGAAGTTATAATCCTGTTACATTTTTATCCTTTCAAGAGCTTCTGTAAATACTATAGTAATCATGTACTTTTTCTTCTTCAGAATGATACGTGCTTGCTTGTATCATATGATGTTTGAATATTGATTCAATATTGTATTCCAAAGATTAATCTCATCTTATGATGTGCTTCTAGATTTGATGTGGCAATATTCTCTTAAGGAATCTGATATTTCTATTATGAAGGTTATTGATCCTAGTTTCCTTTTTATATTACCTTTTTATGTTTTATTTTTTTAATCAGGATAATGTTAATCTCCAAGTGTTACTATGCTAAAATATGCCACGTTGCCATAGTCATCGTATGACTCTGTGACAAGGCAACTGAGAGTCAAAATTTGGAAATCCATAAATTCATGTCGAGCATGGAAGGCACTTTTGACACTACTCTTTCAAGTAAGGCAAACTATGTGCCTAAAGCTATAATTCTTAAAGATACATGCACAGCACAATATTGTAATGCATGTTGCATCTTCTTAGATATGTTCATTAAAGTTTTAGAGAAAGATTGAGATCCAGAGCAGACTTAAAAATTTCAAAACAAAATAAAACAAAAATAATAATGGACATAGAAATAAGAGAGAGGTTTAGAAGGGGGAAAACGAGACACAGGGAGAGAAAGAGAAAAAGAGAGAGAGAGAGCCGAGGCAGGCAGAGACAGAGAGACAGAAAGAGACAAAGAGACAAGGACAGAGACAGAGACAAAGACAGAGACAGAGACAGAGAGAAATTCTTCTAGCATTTAGGTTTTAGAAGGTTGACAAAAGTGGACGAATTCTAGAATGCAAAATTATCATGCGTAGACATGAGAGAAATTTGAAGAACCAAGGCCCATTAAGCATCAGTCCTTTAAATGAGATTAAGTTTGTGACCCTTCCATCAGTCATATAAGTGACCTCATAGTAATTATTTGGGTCAGCTATTCACCACTTGGCACCTGCGCCCAACCAACTCACATTTCTTTGTGTTCTTCATTGCGTTGTGTGCTTCTGGAAACTGCATGAACCGCTTCTGCATTGCCCAGGGTGTGGTTCCTGATTACTTTTTATATATCTGGCAGGACTTTGGACAGTTTGATTATTCTCCCCCATTCTTTTGTTTTTCTTTTTCTTTTAACATAAATATTTCTATTAACATACTAAATAGTTGAAGTTCTCACTGTGTTCCACTAACTTAATTTTTTCCTAGTGTCTCTTCATCCCTGAGCCATGGAATTTAGTCTCTAGTTATACATAGAGTAGCTTATCATCCTTTTTTTGATATCTTTGTTCTTACCTATGAAAATAGATTCCTTATTGATTTTTTTTTTTCGTATGAGTCAGCTAGAGTTCACTATGTTACCTACTGAAAAAATAACGGAAAGACTCCTAATAAATAGGAAGGAAAACATATGACAGTAAAATAAAAAGGAATAAGTTTGAGAATTATATCAAGGAAAGAACTGAACCATAGATATGACAGTAAAAGAAGCAGATTAAAAACTTACTACGCAGTGGGAGCTGGGGAGATAGCTCCATGCCACAAGCATCTGCCTGGCAAGTGCAAAGTTGTGAGTTCAAAACCTGGTCCCAGAAAAAAAATGTACTATACATTTTGTGGAATTGCATTATCAAAGAAAAATAATCTACAAATAGTCATTGAATATTCAGGCCTCAGTGTAAATTTTAGGACGTTAGGCACGCCATCTAAACGTGCTAGGCAAAAAAGAGTGTAGGAACATTATGTAACTTTTCTCCAATGTATGAATAATCCCCAGTGGAAGTGGCTCTGGAGGATTGTGAACAAGAAAAGGTCTCATGGAAAGCACAGTCATAAATTACTAGGTAAACCAGTTCTCTGAGAAGATCTAGGATTTATTTCTTTCTACCAGCTTAGGAAGATTTCACCCTTGTTACTCAGCAGGCATTTAGAATTTCTAAGTATCAGCAATTACTGTTTACTCTAATTTTATCTTTGGAAGACTGATTGATATGTTATTACCTATTCTGAATATAATAAGACTAGATGTTTATAGTAAGGGTAAGGACAGATAATGTACCTCTTCTATTGTAAAGCCTATCATTCATTAGGAAGCATTACCAGATTGGTTTTTATAATATAAATACCAACAAAAATTACTTTTCTGAGCTTAAGGAAGAGCTTGGGTAAGATTATTATGTTGTTTTTTTGGAGTTGCAGATTCATTTTTTATTAGAATTCATTTTTCTATTAATCTTAATGAGAAAGAAATAGCGATGAGACTGTTTCAAAACAAGTCAGTAATACAGTTACAGTAATTAATACATTGCATGTTGTTGTCTTCGTAGTAGAAATTTGTTCTTTGAGTGGGAGAGAAGAGAACAATGAGCACTTGTCCATCATTGATGTATTCATGATTTCTTTCAATCAACTTTATACTTAGTCAGGATGAATTATTAAATCTGAACAATGTGCTATAAGCAGGAGGAGTGTGTGTCACTTTCATACAAAAGGTTTGAGAAGTACATGTCTTCTCCAACGTTATCTGTATCTTCCAGATTAATGGAAAGACTCTGAGTCCTACTTTGTCAATGGTAGAACAAAAAGGGGGCACTAGAGAATGATGCAGTGGTATGTGGAGCTACTTGGTGAACAACAACACTACACACACACACACACACACACACACACACACACACACAAGTTTTTGCTCTTTGATCGAGGCTGATTTCAAACTCTTAGGTTCCTGGCTGAGGAAGTAACTCAGCAGTTTAAATGCCTGCCTGGTAAGCAGAAGGACCCAGCTTCAATGCTGAGTACTGGATGCCAACCTGAGAACTCCTGATGTACTGTGCTGGTCCCAAAACTGGGCGAAGTGGTGCATGCCTGTAATCTTTGCAGTGGGGAGGCTGAGACAGCAGGATCAATATGTGTCTAAGCTGCATAGTGTGACTCTATGCAAATAAATAAGTACATAAATAAATAGGTAGATAGATAGATACATACATGCATACATACATACATACATACATACATACATACATACATATATAGATTAGAAAAAGAACTAAAAGAACTTCTTCGATTCTGAGTCACATGACTCCATCTCGGGAATATGAGAAACATAACAATGTGTAAACACAGCCAGTTCTTGGATGCTTAGACCATACTAAACATGATCTTTGTAAGGCAATGAATTTTGGGATCTTATTTTTAAATTTAAATCCCTTTTTATCATTTTTAGAGTCAATGAGATAAATTTAATAAATCTTTTATCCTTTTGTTATTTTCTTTTATCCTTTTGTTATTGTTTTTGCTTGGTTTTTCATGGTTAAATACATTTTATATCACCTTTTACTTTTTATTTACACTAGGCTGAATTTTAAATATTTTGGTAAATTCATAGGCATTTAAAATGTATAGAATGCCGGGCGTGGTGGCTCACGCCTGTAATCCCAGCATTCGGGAGGCTGAGGCAGGAGGATTGGTGCGAGTTCGAGACCAGCCTGGGCTACAAAAGTGAGCTCAGGACCAGCCTGAACTGCATAGCGAGGCCCTGTCTCAAAAAGACAGAAAAACAAAATGTATAGAGCTTTCAAATATAATTTGAAATATTTAATAGTATGATTATCATCTTTATCATAATGAAGGTACTTAATTACTGAATATATCTCTAATTTTATTTGAATGAAATATGTTGTTAAATACAGAAATTAGTAAGTTATATGTAGAATATTAAATTTCCCAGCCTGGATAGAATTTTCTACTCTTTTTCGTGATATGTTTCAGTCTGACTTGAGTAAGTCTATGGGTAATCATTTTTGTAACAGACATGTTCATGATACATCCTCTTAGATTCATTTTTGGTGTCATTTTGTATTAATAATTTAGTAGCATGTGAAAAATTACATTGTGCTGCATTCTCTTGCAGTTTTAAAATATGAAACTTTTGTTATCTATATACTGAAGAAGGAAAAGAAACCATTGCCATTTTTACAACTTCCCTGATATATTTGCTAGCATTCAGTGATTAACTTGGATTTCAGTAATTTATATTTAATCATATTATGACTGCAATATACTTATTGATCTTTTTGATTGCTTTCCTATGGTAATTTTCCCCATAATAACTCTTTAGACACTGATTATTTCCTATAAGTACTACTTTTTTATCATTCACTATATCAGTTTCAGTTTTAATACTCAGAACTATTGATTGAATTATCAGCTTGTGTTTCTCTATATCATCTATATTTCAGAAATCATGAATGTTATATTATTTTCTAAACAATGTTGATCTCAGCATTATTTCTAAATCAATAGCTTTTCTTTTATTATGACTAATCTGTCACAACAGTTTTATTTTTATAAATGAACTAAATGCTCATTTCAATATTTTTGTATTAGTTTTTCCCGTCTTTTTTTTTTTTTTTTCGTTTCATTTTTAAAATATGAAGGTAACATTTTCATTTTGCTTATTTTGGCTTCAATATTTCTTTTTTATTAATTTTAATGGAAAGAAATAACGATGAGACAGTTTCACAACAGATTAGTAGGACAGTTATAATAATTAATACATTGTGTATTTTTTTCTTGTTAGGATTTGTTCAGAATACAAGATGCCGACTTGCAACTTCTTTATCATTTACTATATCTTTTACAGGTTTAGTTCTCAGAAATATTGATTGAATTTTTAACCACACAGTTCTGGATAAAATATTATTAAAATTCATCTTGAAATAGAAGATACCTAGGATAACAAAAGCAACCCTGAGTAACAAAGGAAAGGCAGGAAGCATCACAATACCTGACTTGAAATTATACTACAAAGCTACTGTGATAGAATCAGCATGGTACTGGCAAAAAAGCAAAAATGGACTTGAAAATTAATGGAACAGCTAGAAGATGCAGACAGAACTACAAACAAACTCAGCCACTTTGTATTTGACAAAGGATCCAAATATGTTCATTGAAAGAGATTCAATTATTAAAATTGAAACACTAAATATTCTGGTTGAAAATGTAGGTAGAAACCTTAAAGATATAGGGGATAAGTAGAGAGGTTATGAACCAAAACCGACTGCATTGAAATAGTTTAAAGAATCAACAATTCAGATCTCATATTTTTGAAAAGTTTCTGCACATCAAAAGAAATCAAAAGTATATCAAAAATCCACAAACTGGGCAAAATTATATGCAGGTGTCTCTCAGACAAAAGACTTCTAGAACATATAAACTTTAAAAAAAAAATCAGGCACCCAGAATTTAAAGACATAATCCAAAAATGGGTAAATGAGAAGGATATAAACTCCACAAATGAAGAAATACAAATAATAAATTTATGAAAAATATATTCAATAGCAATGATCATTCAAGAAATGCAAATTAAGACAATGCTGAGGTTCCATATTACTATAGAAAGAATGGCTACTACCACGATATTAACCAATAACAAATTCTGGAGTAGTTGGGAAAGAAGAACACTTTTCCTCTGTTTATGGTACTGCAGACTGGTACAACCATTATGGAAATGATTGTGGAGATTCCTCAAGATGCTAGGATTAGAAATCGTATTCAACCCAACTATTCCAGTCCTTGGTATTTTTCCAAATGAACTGAAAACATCATACCACAGTGATTTGTGTGCACCTGTGTTTATAGCTGCACAAATTGTCATAGCTAAGTCTTGGAAATAACCCAAATACCCATCAACTGAAGAATGGACAAAGATGTGATACTTTTACATAATGGAGTATAACTCAGTTATAAAATTATAAATTC
The DNA here is from genome assembly GCA_004027025.1 of Myocastor coypus. Taxonomy (NCBI): domain Eukaryota; kingdom Metazoa; phylum Chordata; class Mammalia; order Rodentia; family Myocastoridae; genus Myocastor; species Myocastor coypus. The sequence goes on along the minus strand of PVJA010002981.1, from coordinate 47,944 downwards.
AAGTTTTTTTTATAGGTAATTGGATGCAAATAGAGACTGTATTCATTTATGTCTGGTAACCTAAACAACTAATTTAAAGATAACATTATTTAATGTAACAACTATTATTGAATTTCTATTACCTTGACTAGTGAAAGTGATTTTTTATTACTATGTATGACCTCTAATATTTGTTTTAAATTATTTTGTATTGTTTAAAAATAAAAATAAATATGTGTGGTATGAGTGTGTAGGTGTGCGTGCTGCTAATGTGAATTCCCTGAAAACAAGTTTATAAATGTTCAATGCATTGACAGCTCCGCCTCTTTTACACTCCATTAGTTATTTTACACATATTCAAGTGATTTTATTCTGCAAAGGTTTACGTTTACTCAGGGTCAATAGTTATTTCAACTCGTGTCAGTAAAAGAATAATTCCATGATAGAACAAGTATTAATATTCTGTTATTAACAAGAAATACCAGCACAACTTTTGCTTCCAGCATTAAAAATGGGCATAGTTTTAAATGACCAATCTCAAGGGAAACACTTCTGGTTCTATTCATATCATGGTAACTGAGCTCCCAATCACCATAGCATGTTTTTGTCTCTAGAAGCAGAAAGCCTACACACACTTCTTGCTAATACCTTTGTATTTTAATTCTACGTTGTTTCCTTATGGAGGCTCATTGAACTCCTTGCATGAAGAGCTGATGTGGACTGACAAAGAGTGAAGGTGACCAGTCATAATACATGGAAGTATTTCTTCCTATTATCCCCCTTAGTAGAATTTGAAGTGAAACAAGGATCTGACTCAGTGACTGTTTTCTGTGACTGGCTGGCAGTGCAGACATTTACAAACTATGTTCTCAGTCCTCTGACCATTGCAGTATATCGAACTAGTTTGAATATTGCATGTGTGTGTGTGTGTGTGTGTGTGTGTGTGTGTGTCTGTGTGTGTATGCGTGTGTATGTGTGTGTGTGTGTGTGTCACTTTCCTCATTACTTCATTTGATAGAAAACAAAGCCCTTTGCTTTCCTGCTTGAGATACCATGTTACTGTCTCATTCAAATATTTTAATTGTCTTGCAATCTTGCAGACTTTTTTCTTCCCTTTAACACTCCAGTGCTGACAGAAAAACCAACACAGTAGCCAACACAGTAGCTATTACTGCGAGCAATGTCTAAACAATACCATTGTGCTGCACTTCTGTCTTTGGTGAAATTATAGGGTGCTTTCTTCATTGTGGAACAATGGTGCTATGTTTCCACACCAGGGGTCCTGAACAAATTCCATACCAGTCTCCTAAGTTACAGTATTAATACAATTATCACTGAAGGTGTCATTGCAGACACTACAAAATCACTGTCTTTTGCTCAACATGGGTTGCCAGAGTAAGGCAGCATGGAGCTGCATGGAGCTACAAACCCTGGTTTTGAAATTACACACACACACACACACACACACACACACACACACACACAAACATATTGCTAATTTGAAATGCATCTTGAATAAATAAGACCAATATTTACATAAATGCATGTTAACAGATTAGTTGTGAATCTGAATTGGGTGTTGATAAATTCTCATTGTCTTTGTCTACCTGACAAATGAAAAGATCTGCTAAGTAAGTGCTTAAAATTTAATCAAGTTCCCTTAAATAGAGGGGAACATAGGAAGTTTCTCCACAGGAAACATGGAGAAGTTTCATGGACATCTTGGACTGGAATTACACAGAATGAAGAACTGTGGGGAACTTCATTCTGGCCCTCGAACATATGAGTCTACTTGAAATGGTGGCATGTTTAGTTGCTGTACAGTCTACTCCGTGCCAGCTCAAACCACTGTAATTTTATTTCCATTCTCAATCCTCAAGGAAAATAATTGCTGACTTTCCCTCGCTCGAGATTCTCATGCAGCCTTCTCCCAAGATGTTACCTAACAAAGAAGATTAGTGTGTGTCTGTTCATAGGACAGTGATCGCAGGCAAGCAATGTAAGTGTACAAGGTGGAGGCAGGCAGCGCTCCATTGTGCAGTGTGAGGAAATTAGGAAAAGTCCACTCTTGTTATTTTATTCTTTGTATTCTATTTTTGCCCTTTTTAATTTTAGTGGATATTAGTGGTTTTGTACAATATTTTGACAAGTAACATATATATATATATATATATATATATATATATATATATATAGTAATACATGGTAATATACATATATATAGTAATTAGGTAATATATTCCACAAAATAATATAATTACTATGAATTAAAGCTCAAAAGCTCAATATATTTAATGAGGGAAATGTTCATTTCAAAAATAAAAATAAAAACACTACTCTAAATCATGTCTTGTGAAACTTTATGTACATATGACCCATGTGAGGATTTTGTGAAAGGGATGTTTAGAATCAGTGGTCTGAGATGAGCTTAGAAAATTTGTATGTCTAACAAACTTCCAGGTCAACCCCATAATGTTGTTTTTGGGTTATCCTTAGAATAGTGTGTATAAATGTTATTGGATGATCTACTGAAGTTAGCCCCTCCAAAAGTAGTTTCCTCTCTAGGAAGAAAGGCATACTTCAGAACTTCTCTCTAGAGAGGAGAAATATTACATTTTTTAGATTTTTACTTTGCATCCCCTTTTATAAGTGAAGATGTGTAGGTATGTTGAGTTCAAAAAACAACTCTAAGAAAAAGTTTAGTACAGCAACTTTACTGGGCTGAGTTCTCATAAGTTACAGCTGTGGGAATGTACACCATCACCAATCATATGTCTGTTGTCTCCTGGATGGGACAGTACCTTGCATCTTCAATAGAAAGATTTCAGATCTGCTGAGCTAATGGCTGGCAACAGCCAACATTCCTCGCCTCTGGTGGAATGCGCTTCTTTTTCCTAAAGAGGACTAATCTGAGTAGCAAATCACAGTATCCACTATAACTTAAACCAATTAAGTTCTTGCTACACTTGGATACACTTTACAAAAGAAGCTCCTCCTGTGTTCTGATGTTTTTTTTCCCTGTGAATATGCAAAGTTTAGTGGCATTAGCTAGAGCTCTCATTTTTTCTCTTGGTTTCAGCCCTGTAACTGATGCTCATCAAAATTAAGCTTTTGATACCCAGAATTATCCAAGTGAATGATCTTAATGCCAAATGAATTCTCTGCCTGCATGGAGCAATAGATACCCTATCTCTTCCTGTTAAAGCGTGCGTTCTTTCTGTCTCTTGCCTGCTGATCTGTTGGAACAGTGAAGCTGGTGTGATGAAGTGGGAGCAAAGGCCTAGTGTTTAATAGGGACATACACATTTGCCCTTCCTGAAATCTTCTTCTTTGGGGTACCAGGGCCTTTAGTTTTATAGAGTCAAAAGCATAATGAAAAAGTACAATGTCCCAAGTGAATTGGTGAAACCAATAAGAAGTAGAATCTCTCCTATTTCTACACCTTGTGTCTCATATCCAAGATTCAGCCTTTTGGCATCCTCACTGTGTCCTTAGGAGAGTGCCTCTCTTCCTCCCATGGTTTCACTGTCAAGCTGATGCTCCTGTCGTAACCTCAACAAGTTAGCCCTTGTTCTACCCATCAAATATGCTCTGGGAAGCATGAGATATAAAAGCACTGGAAAATCTCACCCATCATTCTGTGTTTGCTGCAACACCTTCTTTTCTATAAAGTGGTTCCTGTGGTCCAATGCAGGATTATGCAAGATGCCATCCCATGTTACTGAATTTCAGATTCTGTAAACCCTTAGGTATAAACATTGAATAAAGTCTGCCAGAGAAGTAGAGCTAACATGCATATCGATATATTTGAATCCTAGTGTTCCAGGAGCCATTTTGGTGAAAAGGATAAAAAATGCAGAAATGAGAAGATAAAATAAGTTTTTATGGTGACAAAAAAAGGAATTAAAATGTTTCTATAGGTGATCTTCTTGTGGGTAGGCCTTTAAGACTCTCCTCTCATGTAGAATGGACAGGGTTTCCTATATCAACATGGACACCACATGCTCTTGTGAAATGCTGTGATATCAGTGAAGGTTGCTCCCTTCAGGCCAAGCCAATTCTTATGGAAGAATTGATTTGAATTAACTTGTCAGGTATCTTTCTCCCAAGAATCTGGAATAAAAGTCATTTACTCCTAATGGAGAATACAATTTCAGAACCTTACACCATAGTACTACAACATCCACTACAGGATATATGGATATATTTGTTGTTTACTCTTAAACATGAATACTAATCAGCTCCTTTTCATTGACAACAGACCCTTTTTTCAGATGAAGTTGTCAAACACATATAGGATATAAGGGGAGAATGTAAAATAACATTCTCTTCCCAGGGATAGAAAAACACCAGATATTGGGAGGTTGTGAAAGAGTATAGAAGTGCTGAGAACTTCATGGGCTATTTCCAGTTTGAGAGCAGCCAGGTCTGACCTCTTCCAAGTCCCCACAGGTATCATCTGTGTGCACCCCTTGGTGGTCCTGTGATCCTTGGCTGTAATTATGCATAGGTAGAGGGCTCTGACCAGTGCTGTGAAAACACACCAAGAGACAGTGGCACTTAGCATTACATAGCCTATTGTGACAGCCTGGGCCCAAGCAATTGAGGACGGAATGAAAACTTGCGGTCTCAGGGCCGAGACCCAGGGAGCAGGTGGTGTTTGGTGACACTGTAGTAGCACAGTTCTCTTGTCTACTCTGCCCTGTCAGGGTCTGCCAGTTCATGTTCACTAAGAGACCAAGTTTAGCTTAAGTTTTGTCTGCTTCCCAAGACTTTCTACAAAAAAACCTAAAAGCTTTTATATTATATATTCCTATAACTATTTATTATATATTCACCCATGAATATATATAATAGCACTTCAGTGGAAAGTGAACCATCTTTCTATTTTCACCTTAGTAGTGTAAGGAAATACAGACACAGGTGGTAACAATGTTTTTTTTGTTGTTGTTGTCGTTGTTTGTTTGTTTTTTTCCTTAAAATACTGTGAGGGGGCAAGATGGTTCAATGGTCGAAAACGCCTCTTTAGGAAAGGTTAGGCAACCATAGGGACTATAGTTCCATCCCAGCACCACATGGTGTGACAGCCACACCCCCAGGGCAGGGCAGGCTGAGCTGGCCATAAAACAAAAACAAAAACAACAAAAAAAAAACATGCTGTGGAACATACCTCAGCCTCTTTGTGTCCCATTTTCTTAAATATAATGTATCAATCAAAATGAAATTCAAGTAATTGGAAATGATTTAATCAGAATAATGTAATTTGATGAAAATAATATCTATTTTCTGATTTTTACTTAAGAATTTACAAGAATTATGTAACACTATTTTCAGCCTTAAAGTTTCTTTTTTCTTGTGGAGATTATACAACAGGAAGGGAAATAAAAAAGGTTATTAAATAGTGTGAAAGCAAATAAAGGAATCCACACAATTATGCAAATCAAATGAAGAAGTGTTTCTAAGGACATTATATTGTAATTATTTCTATTCAAAATATTATTTGCATTCTTTACTTACTCTTCCAGTATTTGAAGATGCCCAAGGTTTCAGTGAGCTAAATACCAGCTAAATGGGTCCTCATTCTCAGCACTGTAGTTGCACAAAACACATTTAACATTTTATGTTTCAATTTCTTTATCCTCAAACCAGAGGCCATCAACCTGACCTGCATCGTCACAAAGCAATTTCTATTAGCAAATTAATGACTGTTGAAGCTGCTATCAATGCTAAGGATGGGTTCACATTAGATTGGGCTTCAGTTGTTGAAAAGAAAGTAAGCCTCTCCTCAGGATGCCTTCCTGGGAACGAAAGTTTAAAATTTTCTCTCCCTCAGGCTACTGAGGAAAAGTACTGGTCAAATGGAAGAGGGAAAGGCAAGGGGGAGGAGAAGGGCAGGAGGAGAGAAGATAAAACAGTTCAAGGTTGTAGTTTTCTGACTTCACTCCTGCAATGTCGGCCTCACCCTTTATGACAAGGTCTGTGGAAGTTGTAGTTTATGATGTGCTTCAAGTGTGATAAAGAAGCTGAGAGGTGAGCCCGGGAAGGGTTAGATGTCCTTGAGGACTGGATGGGCTTGAGTACTCTGTGAGGATGGATGTTATTAAATTGAATTATTATTATTAGCACTTAGACAATGTAAAGAGGAAAAGGAGGAGAAAGGAAAGAGAGTTAAATTAAACCTGCATATGGATCGCGTTGGGAGAGAATTCTGAGAGCTGCTGCTGACCTGTAAATATGGCATGTGCTACTGAGGAGGCCAGGTTACACAGTAGACACAATTCTGTATTTCTCCAAGGACTGGATTTCACAGGAGATTTTTCCTAAAGACGTGAGGCAAATCCCAATCTGATCTTTGATTTTACTGGGAAATTAGAAGGCAGTTAACTAGGAGTGCTGAGGTCTATTCTTTCACTTTCCTCTGGCCTAGTCACAATGGGTTCCTCTGCTCTGGCACCCCTACACTTGACCATTTCATTCCCCATTCCATGACATTCGTGGTGTTCAGGTCTGAGTCATATTCTCCTTGCCTTTCATGGGCCAGTTTTGAAATTGCAGTTGTCATTTTTATTGGCTGTAGTTAACATTTATGAAGCACTTACCATGTGCCAGGCACTGTGCTGAGCACTTAGTGTTTATTATCTCATTTTATCTTCGTGTGTGTGCTGTGAGGAGGATCTCATTGGCCCTATTTAACATTTCAGGATCTTATTTGAAAAAGGTATATAGTGTGAGTTGAGGGCTCAAAACAAGTGTTAGAAATGAGGCTCTAGTGTCTTTTTTTCTCAGTCAAAAACTTGTAAAACTGAATTCTACTGCCCTCTATGAAATAATTAGGTGGCTTTAATACGTACTGACGTGTTACCCTGATTAGATTCTCTTCTTTTCTGTGGATTCACCTGGAAATGCAAATCAAAGAACTGGGAGAGAATAGTAAGGACCACCAGAAATCCCCTCACACTGAAGAGGAATCAGGATTTGAGACCCAGCGTTGCCCGTCTCCTTCCTTCTCCATTGTTAACATGAACAAATGAGATATAACACGGAAGGCAGATTTCCATTCAGGGACATACCGTGAAATAATTTATTAGACAGGGAAATTATGAACGCGAGCACAATCACTATCCTGAACATTCTTTCATACCCCATTTTGATGAGGACAGAAAAAAATCATTAATTAAGCCCTCCATGGAAAAGGATTTAAATAATGGAAAGTGTTTATTGTACAGTAGAAGAAATGCTAAACAATTATCTCATAAAATGCATGTCTATCAGTTTTAGTATTTATATCTCACAGACCATTCATTTATATTTACTTTCTGTTTTTGTACCATATTATCCATTAGCAGCAATAAGTATAGGAAGATCCACTCACTTTAAAAATATTTTTTCTTTTTTTTTTTCAGTTTCGTAACAAGAGTCCTAGTCTCTACTCACTTAATATTTCATCTCTTTGCCTTTATCCCTTCAGGCCCCTACATCTCAGGGGTGCACTATGACACCTGGACCACTCTTCTGTACCTGAAAGGTTACTGTGTTCCCTGATCCTCTTGTCCTCCTCTGATCTACTCTGTACAACAGTCCACAAACTTCTTCACTCTCCTGAACTTCTCTGAACTCTTAACCTAAAATATGCAACTGATATTTAACATCCCTCCATGAATGTTTAATAGCTATTTCAATCTTTACCTGGACAACTTACAGAATAAGGCAACATAATTTTTCACAAAAAATTTCTTTCCCTCTCCAATCTGTCTCTTTTGTGTAAAATTCTACCTTCCGATCCACTCTACAAGTCAAGAATATAGAAAGGGATCCTTGGTTCCTCTTTTCCACTCAGTCCACATGCAAACTTAGATAAGTCTCATCTATTATTCACCTAAAACATTTCTCAGATTAGATCATCCTTCAAATCACTATTATCACCATGATTCCAGGATTGATGATCTATAATCTATACTGCCAACCTAATGATCAGTTGGCTTCTGTATTGTGTAGGTCAAAGTTATCATATCAAAGGCTCAAAGTTGGGCTTCTTAAAAGAGTAAAGCAGATTATCAGTTAATGCCATCTTAACCAGAAAGGTATTCAAATCCAACTCATGAGGCACAAAGCCTCATCTCTCCCAATTCTGCTTCACACCTTTAGGTTTTCATGTAAAAATTTCAAATTAAATGTTCACTAAAAATTCTCAAAATCATACACCATAAAACAGAAACATTAATAGACCTTTTGTTCTAGATTATCTTGTGTGTGTTGCATGCACAGGGGAAAAACGAATGCAATAGAGGAAGGAGAAAAGATAAGGGGATCAGAATAAAAGGAAAGAGGAAGATTGGTAAGCGTGTGCAGGAATCACACCTCACAACCTAAAAGAAACGTCTTTTCTTCCTCCCTTTACATATGTTGAAATTACCTTCCACTCAGTCCATGTTAAATATTCTGTCTAACCATGGACTTCCATTTTTATTCTTGTACCAGTAGCTCTTGAGTTTACTGAATTGAAATTAAGCAAAAGAGATTTGATATCAGTTTTCTTGCTTACTTTTATGCCAATACAATTTATTTTCTCTACTATCTGTCCAAAAGGCAAGCCTGAATTGCATTGTTCTGCTTTACTACAGTCCTGCCTGGATCTTACTACCATTTTTTCTCTAGAAACCTACAGTTGCACTCTCTTGTTTAAAATCTTCAAAAACATTTTAAAGATTATCTGCTTCCATACTACAAAAAGACTTCCCTGAGAAAGCATGCTTTTAGATCTGGAGCGACTGGATAATCAATCGAATCAGCATCCAGGCTTAGCATGTGAAGGGGCCACCCAGGCCTGCCAGAAACTCATTTGACCCACCACCCAGGTCCAGCATATGAGTGCAACTACATCCACGAGAAATGCCTGATGTGGAACTCTATAGCAGAACTCCCTACAGAGAGGGTACAGGCAAGACCCACACAGCATATCCAGGAGCAGAACATCTTGCTGGAGTGCCATAGCAGGTTGACCTCCAAGGGCTGTAGCAGAAAGAAGTAGAACACAGCAGCCAGACCCAAACCACACCTATCTGGATGTTTGAACTTGGTACATCTGGATATGGAGGAAGGTAAGAATTCGAACAAAGTCCTACACCAAAGGTCAGAAGACAGTGCTATACAAAATGACAAAGAGAAGGTAGTGGAAAATGCAGTCGCAGGATCTAAGCCTACTCAGAGCAAATAAAGGATACAATAGCATAGAAGAATTGGAAACCACACAGCTGAAATCTCTGAAATAATAGCATCTGAAGAAAAGAGAAACTGCAAAAAAGTATAGAGGAAATCAGATCAGAAATATGATCTAAAATAAAGAAATGATAACTATGATGAAAGAAGTACTTAGTGTTTCTAAAGAAGACAGTAGTAAAAATGTAGAGGAAAATACAAAAATGATGAAAACCTTGAGTGAGCAATATAGGAAAGAAATGAAATGCATTAAGCAGATTCTTAGTACAATACAGGAAATTAAAACCTCAATCACAAGCTGGCAAAAACATTTGAATGAAAGTGAACGTAGACTCTAGGACCTTGAAGACAACATAGCAGCTAGTGAAAACGTAAAATCTTCTTTTAAAAACAACTAGGATGCAGGAAAAAAAATCATTCAACATGTGCATGATGATGCAGAGATTAACAATATGAGACTAATAGCCGGGCGTGGTGGTGCACGCCTGTAATCCCAGCACTCGGGAGGTTAAGGGCAGGAGGATCAGTGCGAGTTCAAGACCAACCTTGGCTACAAAAATGAGCTCAAGGCCAGCCTAAACTGCACAGTGAGACCCTGTCTCAAAAAGACAAAACAAAACAAAACAAAACAAAACAAAACAAACAAACAAACAAAAAAAAAACCAATATGAGACTAATCGGCATCAATGAGAAAGAAGGAGTCAATACAAATGCTGCAAAAGAATATGGACACAATCTGACATTCGGATAACTGAAACTTATAGAACTCCAAATAAAATCAACCCAATTAAAACCACATCCAGACATATAATAAGCAAGATCCCAGAAATTCAGCACAGGAACAGTATATTAAAAGCTGTTAGAGAAATGGAACAGATCACATTTAGAAGAAACTCCATTAGAGTAATGGCAGATTTCTCTGTACAAACCATGAAGTCAAGAAGAGCATGGAGCAAAGTACTACAAGTCTTACAAGAAAACAAACTCCAGCCCAGACTAATAATACCTTGTAGAACTCTCTTTCAAGTATAATGTAGAAGTGAAATATTTCCCCAACAAAGAACAAATAAAGAGTTTCATGATAAACTCAGCCCTACGCAGACTACTTAAAGATATTTTACAGAGGGATCAAAATGGCCACAACTCCATGGCTGAGAACAGAAAGAACCCACCAAATAGAGCAAACAATTAAACACAAAAGAAGGTAAACAACAGCAGTCCTTCAATTATTCTTTTGTATACAGAAGCAAAATATTTCCATCAACACATATTACAAATGGACTTCTCCTGCACCCTGGGGGTCATAATTCTGTCCAAGTCTACAGGGTGAATATCAAGGAAATAGCAGTAGCTCTTTTACACCAATAAGTGTCATGGACACTGTCCAAGTCCATGACATGCCAGAACTTCGTGTGATATCCTATCTCCAAAATCTTAGAAGTTCTGGTCATATATTTGTCATTCCAGTCTTTATGTTATGTTTTATTCTTAGTATTTCTTTACTATTATGAAAGGTTTCTATTAGTTGATATTTTTGTGTATATGAACCTATTCAAATGCATTGTGGGTACTCTGAATTGACCACAGATTTGTATATATGATGCATAAAATTCTGGCTTTTCAATTTGACTGACAATTTAATTTTAGAATGTTGCTTTGAAATATTTAATTTTAATTAATTGTTATTTATTAATTTTCTGAATATCATTTAATTTTAATTTTTGTTTTGAGATTTATACTATGTCTTTGACTTACAATCCACTTATAATATATGGTTTGATATTTTCTCCTGGTATTAGAGACTTCAAAAAGTCTATTTCATTTTCCATTGACTTTGTATTAGTTCTTCCTTGTCTTTTACACACACACACACACACGTACATATATACGAAAATATGCATATAACTTGACATAAGATCAATGACTGTTTTGTAGAAGTCTTCAATGACATTTTAAATGGTTTCATCTAATATATTTTTTAAATTTTATTTTATTTTCTTGTTTCAGAACTTTTGTTTGTTTATTTATTTATTTTTAGGGCCAGCTCAGCCTGCCCTGAGGGCAGGGCTGGCACAGCATGTGGTGCCGGGGATCGAACCGTGGTCCCTGCAGCCACCTAAGCTTTCCCAAGCAGGTGCTTTAGACCACTGAGCCATCCTGCCGGGCCCTCATCTAATACATTTTGCATAGTCCTGCGTGACTAAAAAATTACTGTTTTGGTGTTTTGTTTTCTCTTTTTTCACATTTTAACCTTTTAAAATATTTTGTTCATGTAAAAATCATAAAATTTCACAACAAAATAATGGAATAATAATAATTACCACAGTGAGAATTGTTATCTTTAATATAGTTACTATGAGTACAAGACATAGGCATAAAAAACTCTCCAAATGACACTAGTTCAAACTTTTCTATAAGCTAAGAAAAATGAATGCTATCTTGGGTATTTTTCCTTGCCCTTCCTTACTTTCCCTCTTCCTCCACCTTAGTTTATCTCATTCCACTGTGTAAGTACTACTTTTTTTTTTTTTTTCCTTTAATCTATACCTTGGTTGGTGGGCATTTTTTTTCAAAGATTTAATTATTATAAATTGAGCTGCTGTTAACATATGTTTACCCATGTCACTGTGGTATGATATTTTTAACTTTTCTGAGAAGATACCCAGGAGGGGAACTGTGCAGTCAAATGGGACCTTTATTCCTATATTTTTTTCAGGAATCTCCACTCTGATTTTTCCTGGGGTTGTACCAGTCTACTGTCTCTCTAGAAGTGTAAAGGGATTACTTCTACTTCAGAATCCCACCCACATTTGTTATTGGTTGATTTCTTGATGACAATAATTCCTTCTGGAGTGAGATGGAATTTTAGTGTGGTTTTAATTTGCATTTTCCACATAACCAGCAATGTTGAAGAGTTTTTCATATATTTATTTGTTGTTTGTAGTTCAGAGGCCCATTTTTGGACTGGGTCTTTGAATTTGAGAGGTGTGATGTTTTTAATTCTCTTTTATATATTTTAGTATGGGTACTACAAGGTCTCAATACATAGATTGGATTCAAAGTGAACCTACTGCTTTCAGCCTCCTATGTGCTCAGATGACAGGTGCACAGCACCACACCCAGTCTCAGCAAGCCCCAGGGTGGGACCAGCACTGTATGTTGGGGAGTGAATCATGATCTCTGGCCCTGCCTAAATAGGTGCTTGAGTCTTCTAAACTGTTGGGCCGGCCCTGATCTTTTTAATTTTTCACATGCTCTAGATTTAAGTACTTTGTCTTAGGGACAACAGGTGGTAACTTTTTCTCACTTCATGGGTTACCTTTGAACCTCATCTCTTGTCTTATTCTTTAAAGGCAATAGTATGAAAATGCTTCCCAGAAGTTCATGTGCTAGAATCTTAGTCCTCATTCTTGGTTTTACTGGGAGGGGAAATAAACATTTGCACGTATGGAAGTTAACTCATTGGCCACATCCCGTAAGAAATCCCTGTCCTTCCTTTTCTCTACATATCTCTGGTTACTGTCAATATGTGAGCTGTTTTACTTCAGCATCTGCTTTGATTTCTGCTTAAAAATAGTCCCAGCCCCAAAGAAACCAACCAATTAATGATGGGTAGAAACCTGTGGAACTGTGAACCTCAATAAACCTTTCTGCTTTAATAATTATCAGTTCTTTTGCCAAAGCAATGAAATACTTTATAACATTCTATGTACACTTTGATCCACAGCTTCTGAGCGTGCTATGAGTCTCAGAATATTTTATATTTCCCTCTAGTTCTAGCGCTTTTAACAGTTACTCTGTCAGTAGTCTATATCTGTTTACACAATGGTATCATTCTGACAGTCATGCTGATGAACACACCTTTCATAGGATGGGTAAACAATGAACACTTAAAGTGGATTTTGATTAAAAAAGATTTTATTTAGTGAAGGCACAGAGAGAGTAACATATCTTCATGGAACTGATGCCTTTGTAAAAGATACCAGAGACTTTCAAGAGTTGAAGTTGTTCACACAATCTGTGAAAACGTCAGCAGGTCTGTGCTAGGGACTCCACAGATTACAACACAGGCGCTGCTTGGTTTCAGCAACAGTCAGACTCTTGTTTTCTTCCAGGTGTTTTCCACTTCTCCTTAGCACTAGAGGCAGCAAAAATAGCAAAATATGTTTTTATGTTCTAGAGGTCTATATTGATTTTATATTCTCTAGAGCAGGTACCATATGGGCTACATTGTGCATGGGAGTGTTTGATGCGTGTTGTGTGGATTTATCTCCTGGACAGGAGAAAACCCTTGCCTATTGCATATTTTCTTCCTTCCACTCTGTATTGTCATCTCTCCCCCACTGAGGAAAGGAACCACAATGAGAATTCTCTGTTGAATTTATATCATAAAGAATATTTACTAAAGACCTAGAGAGGGGCATGCAAGCAAGCTAATCCATACAAAGCCCCTAGTGTCCTGAAGAATTTCACTAGGAAGGTTAAAAAAAAGGAGATAAAGAAACAAGGAAAAAAAGATGAAATAGGAAAATTGTGGTATTCTCTTGAGAGATAGAAGAACATAGCTATATATAATATGTATAAAATACATATATCATATAATATATATTACTGTAAAAATGACATCAAAGGCAGAGTGATTAAATTTTTTTTCTGGTACTTTATTACTATTTTATCAATCAAGAAGAATGATTTCCAAGCTCTAAAGCATAAAATCAAATGCATAACAAACACATCATGAATGAAGATACATGCCTGGATCCTCACATAGTATGTGACTGCCTTAAGTAAATTTAAACCTTGGTGTATTTTCTGAACCCAGACCGCAGGTTATACATCAGCTGTTCCCAGGAGCTAGTTTGTCCACTTCAAATCCACGCCATGTCTACAGCTCTTACCTGGCAGTCTAAGCCTAGATATTGACTAGTCTAGCTCTTCCATTAGCTAAAATTTAGACACAATTGGATGGTTTGACCCATTGAGTATTTCTTGACAGCCCTTATTAAGTAGAAGTACCATTTTTGGATTCCACCACTCATGGTGAAATCCTTTTTAACATCAAATGTGCCAGTTGTTCACTTGTGACTGGGTCCATTGTTCCAGACCACTATACTTTGCTTGCTTTCTTGAATTTTTTGAATTGATCTACCCAGCTCAGCCTTGTAGCCTGTGCCCTGTGTGGCCTTGCCCCTCTTGTAATGGTTAAGCTGCTTTTCATCAATTCTCAATTCATCTACAGAACCTAAACTTTACTCATTCAAATGTCAAGTCCCAGGTCCTAAGCATTATCACCTTTGTAACTCTCTCTGATTTTTAAGGGAGTTTGAAAATTGCACGTGGACTCATGCTCTTTGCGGGAAATAAAACCTGGTTATAGTTTTATGCTTTCAATTTTGTACTGAGTTAGAGACTTTTGTGAAACAAACTACGTTGAATTGCATCCTTCAATGTAAAACTTTATTTGCATTCCTCTTACCTACCCTCTTCTTTCCCTTTTTCTTTCCTTCCTCTCCCTTTCTTGTATATTCTTAACAAGCACCATTGCTTGCCTTATGGCTCTGTTTTGAAATGTCATTCTGGCCACTTGTCTCTGTGTCCAAGATCCAGTCTACCTAGTGGCCAGGAGAAACATGCTTCCTACCTGTGTTACATTTGTAGATTACACAAGGAACATTTTTTTCTTACCATCCAGAAAAGCATCACTCACTCCATTAAAAAAAGATTATGGAAATGACATGTTGTAATAAAAAATAATCTTGGAGATAGAAGGAAAAAAAAACTATTATCCTAATTTGTAATGTATCACAAAGTTATTTTATGGAAGAAAAAAGACGAAAAACATAATATAGTTTTGTCATCCTAAACCCTAATTTTACAACTAATTAAACTATGTATGGTTTGTAATACCAAAACATAAACTCTCTTTTTCTGAAAACAATTCTTTGCATACTAATACATTTACTGTTATAAGTAAACATGTGCCAAAAGATATATGAAACTACACTCTGCACATTTTTATATTTTATCATAGCTTTACTGATACAGAAATGGGTAATAGGGATCACTAACTTGACTGACAATTATCTTTTGGAAAATAATTTACTATGTTATCCAACTTACCAAGGATTGTTCACATGCTTATTAAAAATGTCTACTTGGGGCCCCTGTTAATAAATAAATAATTCTATTTTACATACTGTATTTTATTTTATTATCTTGTGGTACCAGGGATTGAACTCAGGACCTTGAGCTTGCCAGGCAGGAGCTTATGCCACTGAGTTATCTCCCCAGACCCTTACATAATATATTTGTAAAAGAAGTCCCATGTCCCATAATATTATATAATATATGTAATGATGCATATATATATATATATATATGATATAACATATGTAAGTGACTTATGAATATGTAGGTTTCTTTCATCCTACCAAACATCCTTTAAATTTTATGTCAGTATTTGTTTCTACACTGTGAAATATCCTAGGCTTACTTGTTTGAGAATGTTTCCGTCAATGGATGATCTATTTTACAATATTTTGTCCATTAACACTGATGAGTTATTTACTAAACACTTTGAAAAACTATTTGCTGTTACTTATTTTTTTCCTTTTCTCTTGACACTCCTGTTTCTGCTAATATGTGTGCTGCCAGAACAACTGAATTCCTCTTTAGCCCTTATGTCTTTCACTATTTTCTACTTAGGCTGTGAGTATTAAATCTTTACTACAATGTTAAAATACCCAATAAGCAAAGCACAACTTTGAGAATTATTGATTTTAATTCAGGAAAAATGTTTAACGCCATCTCTACTGAAATAGTTATATTTTTGTTCTCTCACGTTCTGGAATTGCATGGAAAATTCTAACAAATATTTGAGTTTTGTTCATGTGGTTTTCAATTCTTTGTTTGTCTCATTTTTGTTGGTACTGGGGATGGAACCCAGACCTTGTCCAAGGAGGCCCATATACCACTGATCTATCTCTCCAGCTTTCAATTCTTTCTTTGTGTAATTTCTTCAGCTTTAATTGTATTCATTAATTCCTTTTCCCCTTTGTTCAACTTACAATTTACCTCAAATGCAACATCGTATTTTAATTTCTTCAGTTTTCCTTCCAAGTTGTCTAAGCAATTTTTATCTTTTTTTTTTTTTTTACAATTAGAAACTTATATGTAGTTAACTGACCATATTATGAAACATCATGGTAAGTACCTTAGTTCATCCTTCTAAGAAGCCTGCTGAGCTGGTCTTCACCATTTCCAGCATCTCTACCTTCCTGGAAATGAGTGGTCTTTTTCTTCATTCTATCTTATGGAGATGACAACTTGAATGGCCACAGGAAGTTATTTGCCTCTTTGAAGCATTTTTCAACAGTTTAGATCTCATGAATGAGATTCTCCATGCAGATGATAATGTATTAGCAATGTGATCAATCAATGAATTATCTGTCAAGGCAATTCACTTCTTATTGATTTTGCCATAGCCACACATATATTTATTCATTTACTGACTTCTGGTTTGGGACCCCCATGCAATGTATGGCTTCACAATTCTCAGCACATTAATTGAAGTCTTGTTGAGCTTAATGAATGTGCCACTGAAGATTTGGCGAAGGTGAAGACTCTTCAACATCTAATCTGGGTGACAAATGCTAATTTGAGCTTTGCAGGAGAGTAAAAGTTGCCAGCATTTCTCGACATCCTAGGAATTCAGATCTCAGTTCTGCACATCTGTCTGTAGTCTTTATCATAGTGCCTGGCTTTTTCATAGATGAGCTTCCTCCTTGCCTTGCAAAGCATATTGCGGGCAAGCTTCTTTCTAAGGCACTTTATCTTCAAATCTGTGGAATGTCTTTGCTTTTTCGTAAAGATTTCTGGCATAGTAGGAACCTTTTTAAAGTTCTGTTCTATACTCTTCATAGTTCCAACCACAAAAAAGCTATCTAAGTAATTTTTAAAATGAATGTTAATAGCTCTTTTTTTAGATTCATGAGAAGAGCTCAACGAAGGAAAGCTTTCTGACTGAGGTAGAAAAGAGCAACAAATAAAAATAAAATACAAATTCTTCATTATCTGTAGGTATTATAATAAATAAAATCCTTAGCTAAAGCAAAAAGATATTACTGTAAGATAATATTGAAAACACATGATAAAACTCATGAAAATGAAGTATTTATTTTACACACAAATAGATAAAAAACACAAAGTTTCCACAAAGTATGACATAATAACAATGATAGAAGTAAAAAACCTTAGAGAGCTGATCCAGGAACTAAAGAGTTGTTACAGAGTACATAGGAAGCATAAAAAATTGTCATCTGAAAATAATAATAGTAGACATTTTTCTCCTTAAAGACGGAAAACTCTGTCTTGGAAGAATATTTTAGTGTCCTTTATAAGAAAAACAATATGCACATTTTAAGCCACACCATTATGATATAGCACAAGAAAGGATTATTAAATTTTAAACCACAGTGAAAGTAATGATTTCTATGGCTTCTCTTTTCAAAACAGCAAGAATGCATTCCAAAAATTAATGCCTTCACAACTCTGAGTAAACCTTATTTTCAACCTAGAATTTAGTAGCCAGCCAAACTATCAATTGAACATAAGGACACAGTAAGGTCAAACATGGGTTAGAAAATTGATTTACTAGGCATTTTGTTGGGAGAAGTACTGCAATGATGTGTTCCAGAAAGACACAGTTACTAAACCAGGAATGACTAAGATGTTAAGTTATAAATAATGTAATTGTAGCATAAGGATATTTAAGAAAACATCATGACATATGATGAAAACATATTATTAGAGAGAACACTTCAAATATAGATGATAGGGAGAAGATACAGTGTCTCATAGTAATATTTCTAGGGGATGAAAAGATATAGCAGAGTAGCAGAGCATTTAAGGAAAATATAGCATTGGCCTATACTTGCCTTAAATAGCAAGAATAGCATTGGCTGGATAGAGGAAGAGAGAAAATGAAGGGCAAATAAAAGACTGGAGAAAGAAGAAAGATTCAGTAGAGAAAGTGAGTGTAATAGCAGTTCAGGACATGACTGGCTCCATAGTGAACAATATTTACATAGTCATTATAGTGTTAACACTGGTTACTGTTTCAAATAATAAGGTCACTATTACATATACTGTAAGTAGAAGAGGAGATGTAGATGGCACATGAGAAAAATGTGTAAAGTCAGTAGAAGTTATCACTGTATCTGCTTCTATTTAGAAATACTTAGCTTATTACCAGAAGAAACAGTGAAGAGTGGTTGGTTGTAGAGGTGTACGTTTTGACATGAGCGTTTTGTCATAGCATTGAGCTTTAAACTTCATGTGCATCATACAGATAAATACTAAGGACTCATTGCCTTCCCACACCTATGTTAGCCTCATGGGGAAAGTATTCCATCGTTCAATTCACCTACTAAGCCCTACAGCCAACCACAACACACACACAATATTGGACAAACAGCTTTCCAACTCTCAAGAATGGTACATAATTTAACAATTTGGGCCCATTTTAAATGCATGGAAAGTAAATTCATTAGATTCAGTGGATTCTGGAGATCATTAGACTTGATTTTCTTGCTGAACAGGTAGAGAGAGTCTTTGTTCCAGTTGTGTTAACACTTGACTCTTTTTGATCATCTCATAGAATATCTCATCCATAATATTCATAGAATTTCTGTCACCTGACTTAAACTGTTTTTTTTCAAATTCTCTGCCTCTAATCTCTTCTCTTTCTCTAGTTGAAAGCAGGTCTCTTTCTTATTTATCACTGTGCCATGAATGCCAACATATTGTCCAATATTTAATATATGATCAGTATGTATTGATTTAGTTGTACCAATTAGCTAATGGGTGTGTACCTCAGAAGAATGAATTTGTCTGCACTATATTTATATGCTGGTGGAACACTTAAAATGCCACAAGCCATCTCTATTTTGTTCCCACTCATCACCTGTATACTCACTGAGGCTTCTTCACATATTAAGTAGTGATATTACTATTCCATGCTAGCTAAAATGAAAAGAGTGATATTCAATAGTGTTCTGCCAACTAGAAGGGATTCTATGAACAATATTAGTGCTTATTTATTCAGCCTGTGTGAGCTCAGTGCTAAAGATGGTCGACTGTAGGTCTTTACATGGCAGTGCTGGTCTTCCAAACCCATGAGACTATTTAAGTTTGCAAAGAAGGTGGTCATAGTTAACAAATCCCAGCATAAAAGCTTCAAGAAGGTGAGAAGCTGGGGAATAAAGTAAACGTAGGTATTGTAATGAGTTTAAGTGATGACACTGTATACAGAGATCCATGGGAGGGTTTTCCGCATTTGGGCCCTGTAGTGCTGAAGACACACTGCAGTCATCAGAATTTATTGACAAGATATCAGAAAAAGGTGAGCTGTAGACAGGTTTAATAAAAGCTGGACAGCCCTGTGAACAGATAGTTCCCACTGCAGGCCAGCAAAATGATTATCTCTGTAAACTCTGTGTGTGTGTTTGTGTGTGTGTGTTTGTATGCACCTGTGTGTGTTAGTGTTTGTGTATGTCACATAAGCAAGCTTTATCCAAAATACTTCTATCAAACCTGTTCACCTACTGACTTTCCCGCCTCACCACTGGGAAATGAGAATTGAAAATATTTAAATACTGGCAGAGGGATGGGATCTGGGCGGCAAACCAAAATTCTCCATTAAAGTCCGAGATTTAAAGATCCATTTATCAAAACCTTTGGTGTGTGCCCAAGTCTTCGTGAATTAATGCATGCATGCATATGAAAATCAATGTTTCCTGCCCATATAAACACTGCAGCTCTGAATCAATCTCTCAAAGCCAAAGAGGGTTAAATATTTAAACAAGCTATGTATTGAAATACATTTTTAATGCTGTGAAGTCATTCTGATGAAAGATTACTCAGGAGCCTTCATTACTGAATGTAGAGAGTAATGTGGTATTATCAGAACAGATGGTCCAGCTGTCTGTGGGCTCTGGCCCCCCTCAGGGTAGATTCAAATAGTACTCCTAGATTCAGCTGTTGGTAGCCAGTGGGCTGAATGGATGGCTGCCTACACACCACACATCCCTACATGACGGCCATGATGGCTGCTGTCTCGGGGACATTTCCTTAAGGAGTCAAATGCTGCTTTGATTTGATTTGTTTTGATTTCTTTGCAAGCAATGCATGTTGGTGCTGCTTGTTTGAAGAGGAATCTGTAGTGGAGCCATCCAGAGGAGAGGCGCTAAGCACACTACTGTTCCTTATACAATGATTCTGGGTGAAGCTCAAAAACTTTCACAGACAGTGCTTGAAAGCCACCCTGTTTTGGGGCCTGCAGCTTAGTTCAGTTGTTTAAGGGCCTGCTCGGGCAAACACCATCAGGCGCCTGGGACTGGGGTTCGATCCCTAGCTCCATATGCCTTACCTGACCAGCCCTTAAGGCAGCCAGAACCAACAACAAACATAAAAAAATAAAAAAATAAATAAATAAATCTATCCCATTTAGTTGCCTGTTTCTGGCATAGGAAAAGAGATCATAGTAAAAAGAACCACGGTACTCTGGGTCATAATTCTGATCTCCCTCATTAGCTCTTGTGTGGCTTTGGGAAACATGCAGAATTCTTATGAGCCCCAAGGTTACTGTGATCTCTGATGATCCTTTCTATTTCAACCTAGTCTGACTAGGTTCCAGGGTATGTCAGTATAGAAAAAAATTGTGTAGAGCTATAAGTGACAGTAACAAGGCTATGCTCAGTACCAGTAGGTTGGACCTAGATCAAGGACAAGATTTCCAAATACCTTACTAAACACCTTTGCTTGCTACAACTTAGTTTTCCTGTCTCCAGCTCAAGAAGAAAAATTTGCATCTTTATTGAATTTCTTGAAGTAATGATTCACATATCAAAAATTTCCATTAGTATTATTAAGCAAGAATGTTTTTTTAAAATGATAGTCCAATGTACTCTGGATGACTGGCTGAATGAATGAATGACAAAAGAAAAGCAAAAATGACTAAAATATATATATATATATATATATATATATATATATATATATATATAACAATTTTATAATTGCAAAACCTAGAGATGACAATATTGGGAAGATACTGACACAAGGGGTAAAAGATCAGAGATGTGGCAAGTGGGGTTGGTCAATTTTAACACAGAGACCTTTCATGGTCAAACATAAATCTATGTACCTGTGAGACTCTTTATGGTCTTGCCTCCAAGCAACGTTGTGGAATAGAATCTGTCATGAAAAGCAACTATCTGATATCAATTTTGAGTGCAATTATGTCAAAACTAGAAGTCACATGAAGGGTGCTGAAAGCATGAATGATTGTTATGCTCCATTTGGATAATGAAAGAACTTTAGAAGTGAATGTGATGACTGGCCAATGTCACTACATTCCTGAATTAAATTTTGACCTGAGTAGACAGTTTAGGAGGTCCTTCTGATTTCAATTTGTTGCTGTAATTGGCGATGGGTCTTCACTAAATAAGGAAATGCTTTTCCTGGAAGGAAAAAGAAAAGTAAAATCCACACGCAGATCCAAAGGGCCACAATTCCTTTGTGGAAGAGCACAACAATAAAAAGTTTGAAAGGATTTTAAAGGAACAGTTGGCACCTTTAACAGTCAACCACCTTGTGACAACCCCACTAATTTGACAAGGATCAAATCATCAACTATAAGAGGAATTGGAGCCAGACCTTGGAATCACACACTGATAGTTGCCATTTTCATTAGGTACAGCCTGCCATTCCCTCTGCTTTCTGATTAGCTGTGGACGCTGATGGCAGCGTGCAGACCACAGGGCCAGGCAGGTGCCAAGCCCCACAGCTCTGCACTTGTTTGGCATGTTCAGGTTCCTATGCTTTGCTACTTCTTTTTCCTACAAACTAACTAGTTTTTACATTGTTCTTAATTTCACTTCTACCTATGAAGTACCTGATCTGTACCACACATAGTAAACATGATGTTCCCACTGGAAATGTTCCCAACTCATCTTGTTCTCATGCATGGGATTAAAATGGTTGCACCACTTGCTTCCTGGTCGGGACATGTTGTTCTTCTAAAATTATAACAGTCAAGGAGCATTCATGAGTTTGATCACAGGAAGTCAAGTCATAAAGCCAACATTTTATACCTGTGGAATATTTTACATTTTTTTCTGCTATTTAACCCTATCAGTCTTTTTGCCTACTAAGAGAACAATGTCTCCTCCACATTTGTTGCGAGAGTACAAAAATAAAGTGTGTGAAATTTCTCTGGGAAGGATAAAATGCTGCATAAACAAATAGTATTGTTTTATTATACCTACTTTCAAATATTTTTAGGTCTCAGTCATTTGTCTTGGTGTATAAGGATCAAAAAATTGTGTTGGTTTTAGCAGAGTGATTTGCACATAAAGATCGAGTGGATTGATTCATTTTTGCCTTCAGATTTATGATATAAGATCTAATAATATGTAAAAATATTGGCATCCCATAACTGAGAGTGGGAGTTGCCTTTCTTCTTAGTCCTTGAAAGTTCAAATCAAGTTGGATCTCATCTATACGATGCTGCGGTCACTGAAACATGGCGGTACTGGGAGGCTGGCGGCCGACATTCCTCATACAATCCCATTACATTTTTTTTTTTTTTTGTCTTTTTGAGATAGGGTCTCACTGTGCAGTTGAGGCTGACCTTGAGCTCACTTTTGTAGCCCAGGCTGGTCTTGAACTCACACCGATCCTCCTGCCTCAGCCTCTCTAGTGCTGGTATTACAGGAGTGAGCCACCACGCCCGGCTACATTTTCTTCATAACTTTCCAGTTCAGCAAAGGCACCTTGGCCAGATGCTCTTCACTACATTTTTTATTTGATTTAACTGATTTCAACATTTACTGTTCTTACTTTGGTGTTAGAACTTTAGCAAGAATATCTTCAGACACAAGTCAGAAAACAGTATAATAACGAAGCAGTACATTTCAAATATGTCTATATTAAAAGATATTTGGATCTCTTATTCTCAAAAAAAATTTTTTTAATGTGTCTCTAAATCATGATACACTTTTAAACTCATTTATGATAACACCTAAGCATTTGGCTCTAAAATAATATTGTCAACATTTTTGTTTCTTTTTACACAAGCAATGGTACTGAGTTTAATTTATTTGAAGAAACATTATAAAATCAATTTCACATATAACTTGTTCAAATTATCCTACCCTAGAGAAAAAGCTGCCTTGACCAACTAGGGATTTATGCGAAAAAGAGAAAACTTAGAAAGTGGGTCTCTAGTCAGTTTCAAATTGTGGAGGACACAGCTCACATTTGTAGGCAGAACTGTGCTGAAAGACTTTGAAAGGAAGTTTCTAGGAGAAATCAGATTGTCTTGTTAGTTGGAAGACACTATACATGGTGTAATGCTGGAAGTATTAATTGTAAGGTGTCAGGACATAATCGCTTTATTTTATTTATTTATTTATTTATTTATTTTTATCTTTTTGAGACAGGGTCTCGCTATGCAGTTCAGGCTGGCATTGAGCTCACTTTTGTAGCCCAGGCTGGTCTCGAACTCGCACAGATCCTCCTGCCTTAGCCTCTCAAGTGATGGGATTACAGGGGTGTGCCACCACGCCTGGCTGGGACATAATCATTTTGAGAATGAAAATTAGAGTTTTTTTCTAATGCTACTCATGTGC
The DNA here is from genome assembly GCA_004027025.1 of Myocastor coypus. Classification (NCBI taxonomy): domain Eukaryota; kingdom Metazoa; phylum Chordata; class Mammalia; order Rodentia; family Myocastoridae; genus Myocastor; species Myocastor coypus. The sequence continues at coordinate 24,056 of PVJA010002981.1, read as the reverse complement.
TAAGTTTTCTTATTTTAAAAAGATTTCTTATTTTCAAAAGCCTGATTCTCTTAGATGTGCGTAGGCTGAGATATTTGTGAAAATGTCTGTGTGTACATATGCAGAAAAGAAAGCAAAACTAGCATGCCCTAGTCTTAGAAATCAACAGTGATCTTTACATTCTGACTCAGACTTTCCTAAATTAACTTTTCAGTATGGACACTGATGCTTATTTATACAGTTTGCAAGTTATACTCATTTTCAAATAATATCTTTACTGCAAAGAAAGATGATGAGTCAGAAATCTTTACAAATTTGATCTATTATGGTCTGTAGGATTCTTTTTAAAATTGCCATAACTCATTCTGCAAATTATGATGGGCATTTTCATTTATTAGTATCTTTGGTATGATAGACATTGATCTAACTGTAGTGGGTACTCTCTACTCTCAGACATGTAAAATATAGTCGGAAAATACATTTCAGAGCCTAGGAAGGGATGAAAACAACATAGCAATATGCAGTCAAAGGCTAGTAAAAGCATAAAACCAGAGGTCCAGGAAACTGAATGAGAAAATAGCAAGTTTTTAGTCAGGCTTGGGATTGCAAAGGACTTCTCTTGTTCGAGGGCTAGAAGAAGCAAACTGAGGATGTCAGAACTATTTTTTTTAATGTGCTATCAGAGATTGAACTCAGGATCGTGTTTTTGCCAGACAAGTCCTTATTCTACTGAGCTATCTTCCTGGCCCACAACTAGCATTGATTCTTTTCTCAGGAATTAGAGGATTTTGAGTCTGGGAGTGATGCACGCCTATAATCCCAGCATTTGGGAAGCTGAAGACAGGAGAATCAGTATTAGTCCAATCCGTGTAGTGAGACCCTGCTTACCCTGTATTAAGATAAGAAAAATAGATAAATAAAATAAGTAAACAAATAAAAAAGAGAACTTGGGGGACTTCACATTACTCCCAAGTTTCAAAGTGATTATTCAAAAAAACAATCTATACCTGCAGGTTAGAATGTCAAGTCAAAATTGAGTTTCTAGTGTTGTGAGGGCCAACTTGGCAATCTTCAAAGTTCTCTGATGGCACTTGACAGCTCAAACGTTGGAAGTCCAGGAATTTCTATGGATTTTCATTGGTGTGCATTCATTAATGCACAATTGATCATCCAGCATCAAAAAAGAAGAGAGAAAGAAGCAGTAAAAAAAGGGGTCGTGGGAAAGACAAGATGTGGAAATATAAAATATTAAAAGTTATGTAGAAGAGACATGGGAAACTATAGGGGAAACCAGAGAAAGCAGTGAAGTAAAAAAAAAAAATAGTGGGTAAAAGCCAGAAAGGAATATATTTGGATCAAGAAATAAGAGAAGTAGCACAGGAAGTCCAGAAATGAGAGAAGACTCCAACGTGATTGAGGAAAATGACAAATATTAGTAGCTTAACAGTAAATTTTTCCTGGCAAATAATTTTAATGATTTAAATAATATTAGAGGAAGAATCTAAGAATTTGAGTCAGTTCTTTGAAAATACCAGTCATGTCTTTCTATTCATAATAATTTTGCCTTTGCCAAACTTTTCTAGGGCTCCTCTGCAGCTCGCAAGCCATGCAAGAGTCTAGCCTTTCACCACTTTGGGATGCTTATGCATTACCTAGATATCCCATGTAGACATAAAACTCTCAGAAATCAATTATCAAATGTTTTATTATGCTTTCAAAGAACTTGGAGGAATATATGTGTATGGATAATGCTTAAGTAAACCATGGATGAAGTAGACTCTGCTTCAGCATCCATTTACCTTCTAGATTCAGTGAGCAATCCCACAAGTGTTTCAAAATAGCTGGCTCACACAGGAAACCTTTAAGTATGATGCTCTTTCGTTAAGAATAAGGAGAGACTGTCCAACTTGGAAAGATAGGTCTGTATAATTAGGATTGAAAAGTACCTGACTTGTCATTTTAATGATTAATTTTAAAGGCAGTCAGTCAACATTCTGGCTGGATATGTAGTAATTTTTATTATTACTTCAGGAGTTTAACATTGACTGTCACTGATTTCTACTACCTTGAAGTGAGTCATATGGCAAGAATGGAATGAGCAGTGGATATAGCTTCCTGAAAGATGAGTTTCATAAATCTTCATAAAAGATTTAACTTCATGAATTTAAATAAATTAAACAACTCTTCTAGTAAGTATTCAGTTTTGTCAATCTCAAGATTATATATATATATATATGATCTGCTGCATGTAAAATAACAGAATATAGTTTCAAGGATCATTCCAGGTTTCACTTATGCATGCTGGGTTATTTTAAGTGTATATCTTGTGTCATTTAGCTGTCGCTATAGGTAGCATTGTTGGCACTGATTTGTAGTCTTCCTATTTAGTTCATGTTTTTCAGTAAACTATCATTAGTGATCGGAATGGTGGAGGTGAGACAGAGTAAGAGAAGAGAACTAAAAGATACCAAATGTCTTAGAGAGAGCAGAACTTGTGTATTTCCTCACATGGAAAAAAAGTTTAAAATGAGTGAAATAGAAAGCTTTAGCATATTGTTTCTTTATAAAGCTTCATTTCATTATAGACACTCCCTGTCCTTATGTGATATACTACAGCTGGAATTGATTCAGGATGTCTGCACTGAGGCCCTTGGTCTATTTACTAGTGGTTTGGAACAGGGCAGTCTTGGTTACTTTTCTCTCACTACTGAGACAAAATGCTTGACAACCTGAATTCAGAAAGGAACAGTTTACTTAGCTCGCAGTTTGAGGAGGTTTCAACGCATAATTTTCTGGCTCCTGGGCAGTGTGGCATGCCACAGAGACAACAGTCCTAGGCAGCAGCAGACAGCAAAAGCAGTAAAAAGAAAAAGAGCAAGAGTGTGGGGGGGCAAATCTCTTTTCCACTCCTGCATTGTAGGTAGGTCGAATCACTTAACCTTGTAAAGTTTTCAAGTTGATACAATGAATAACGTCCTAGGGCAGCAAGGGCATGTCCTTTATACTCCACAATACCAAACTGCTGAGTTATTCAGGTCAGCTCCAGGACCTCAAGTTAAAAGACTGCACCAAACCTAATGACCCAGCCTTTGTCCCCATGATAATCAGACAAATAAACTAGTGTCCAGATCTGAAGACATGGTTATTATTAACATTTTAAACGTGAGCATTACAACACAGGTTTAACAATCCTTAAGAACCCCTACTGAGCTTATCCAAATTGTTACATTAGAACTTTATAAACAGGATGAGTGACTCAACAGACTTAAGCCTCAGATTCTCCTTGTGTGGTGGGAGGCTTCTTTGCTATCAGACTGCAGATAAAACTGGAATATATGAAACCCGTCTGGTTACCTTATATGTACTGTAATTAAATGTTTGTATATGGAGGCCAGCAGTTACGTTTATAAGGAAAAGGAGCAAGTGGGGTCATTCCGTTTTTTATGTTTAGAATTCCATTTTTTAGGTAATCAGGGATCAAACTCAGGACCTTGCTTGCACTTGCTAAGCAGGAACTTATGCTGCCAAGTGATAACCTTGGCATCGCATTTCTGTTTTATAAATGATGAAAACAACTTTTTTATGGTACAAGGTCCCACTACATAGATTGGATTCATGGTGATCCTCCTGCTTTCAGTCTCCCCAGCGCTGGGATTAGAAGCATAGACCCCTGCGCCCAGACTCAGTTACCAGTGCAGAGTGCCTGGGGCAGGGCTGGTGTGAGATGTGGTACTGGGGATCAAACCCCAGTCTCTGAATTTGCCTAAGCAGGCACTTAGTCCACTGAGTTATCTCACCAGCCCAAAAGTAACTTTTGAAGAAGATAAATCTCACACTAAGTTGATGCTGAGGAAACGACTGGCCCACTGATAGAAAAGAAAATGCCTATCGAAATGAGGCCCAAAATATGGAGTGTTTAGCATAATAGGGTAAATAGATACCAACTAACTTCAACCTTCACCTTGATTCAGGCACAGTTATTTTAAGGAAGGAAGAAAAGAATCCTTGTATATTGATTACCTACTATGTGCCAAGATTTGTCTTGGGCACTTTCAAACATTTAATTCTCCCAAGAGCCATCAAGGTGGATATTAGTATCTCCCAATTATAGATGGGGAAACCGAAGCTCAAGAATTTAAGTCCATCACCCAAGGTCATGCAGCTAACACCAGTGGAGAATGGATTCTACCCCTCTGCCATCGTTTCTAATATCAGCTTACTTTTCACCTCCTTGAGGACAAGGAGCACTGCCCCCAGACTGTAAAAAGGATGGAAACCGTAACAGTTGTCTCAGGCCCACAGCAAAAGTTTCATATCACTCAGTTGTTCAAGTCTAGACCCTGGGTACCATGCTGACAAGTGGATGACACAGTCCCAGACAGGGCAGGAGGAAGCATGAGGTGACTTTGGTCACAGGACAGTGAGATAGAGAGGACAGAGATCACTTTCCAGAGAGGTCGGTTAGGCAGGTAAATATCAAAGGCCCAAATTCTCAGGGTTCAAAGACTCAGGTGTCACAGAGCTAAGCATATTAGTTCTATTGAACAGCAGACATGAAGATAAGGGAAAAACTAGGTCAGCACTAGTTTGCTGCCTGCTGAGTGTGAGCACTCTCAAATGTAGATGGTAAACCAAGTAAGAACAATCTTGGGTATATGCAGAGAAACTGTGCCCTTCAGGAGTGCAGAACCAAGGTGTAGAAATGCCTTACCTGGAAGTTCTACCAAGGGACTGACTTTTATACTTCCTGATGAATTTTAAGCCTGAAGTTCAGATACAAATGGATGCACTTTGTATATTAGAAATATTTCATTGTTAAATCCACAGACATCTCCAGTGACAGTGGAGCTTTATGTCATCCAGACTCATTATTTTATGCCTCATTTTTCCACCACAATCTACATTCTTCCACCTTCTTCTTCTCCCACCTCCTTCTACCCCCTGCCAAAACATAAGGCTTCTATGTAGTGGAAAATGACTATGAGTACAGAGAAAGATATATGCCCTTCATAGGGAAAACAACATCATATAGTTGTAATCCACTGAAATTTTTCTAAGGAAAGAATCTTACAGCAAGGACTCAGAGGAGACATGGTTCTCTAGATTTTCTAATCTCTCAGGAAGTCAGAAATCAGCTGGATACTTCAGCTACACATGAAATCTACCCTGAGAGAAGAGAAGTGAGGATTTTGTATGAGTATGAGAGAGAGAGAGAGAAGCAGAGAGTGTGAGAGGCAGAGAGAGAGAGAGAGAGAGAGAGAGAGAGAGAGAGTTGCAACCACTTTGTCTGAGTGACATTGACATATGTCCCCATAAATAAATTAGCAACCCCATCTCAGCTGACACGTTTGGCAGAAACAAGAAGTTCGTGTGCCAGTGTGTGGGTTAATTCTCACGCCCATTCCACTGGGAAAGCTCAAGTGTATCACTATGTGTTCACACAACACACATAGTAATGCAAAATCTCTCTCTCTCTCTCTCTCTCTCTCTCTCTCTCTTGTTTCACAGGAGTATATCTTGATGTATCTGGATAAAAGATGTATGTGAGAGATTGTTAAATTGAAATACCTGTGATAGAAAGACAGTAGGGTAGGAGGGTGAGAAATAATTTTAAATTTAAAACAATAGAAATATGCACTGTGTATTGTTTATTTCCTAAATGTTCAATACATGAGGCAGATATTTTTGTTCCTTTTACAGTTTGAGCACCCTTAAGATAAGAATCTGAAATCTGAAATGATGAAATTTCTGAACATGAGATGTGCCCGTGCAAAATCCCATGTACAACATCACATGATAAATCACAATCAAAATCTAAGAAAGTTTAAAATATCATGTAATATTACCTTGAGGCTAGGTAATCAAGTGTACATGAAATAAGTGACGTTCATGTTTAGACTTGGGGCAGACCCAAGATAACTCAAACATTTTTAAATATTCGAAACACTTTTGGTCCCAAACAGTTCCTGTACAGAAAATTGAACCTATATTATAAATTTGTAAGTGAAAATCCTCTACATAGAAACTGTGAAAATAAAGTAAGCACTTTCTTTTCTAACTTAATTTTTAGAAAGTATAAAGATGGTTATAAGTGACTATTTCTTTCTATGTAATATAGCTAATATAGTTTGTAGGCAAACTTTGAAACAAGGGAAAGAAAGTGGCCAAAACTCTTTGTTCCAAGTCACGAAGAGTGAGAGCCAAGGACACACATAAGTCAAACATGCTTGTTAAGTAAATCTGATAAAATGCTCGAAAAAGCCGGGCATGGTGGTTCACACCTGCAATCCCAGCACTTGGGAGGCTGAGGTAGGATGATCGATGTGAGCTCGAGACCATCCTGGGCTTTCAAAGTGAGCTCAAGGCCAGCCTGAATTGCACATAGAGACCCTGTCTCAAAAAGAAAAAAAAAAAAAAAAAAAGGGTTCGAAATGAGTCAGGCCCTATGCTAACTTCAGGCTGAACTGTGTCCATCTTGTGGGTGAGATGTGTATTATAGAAACATCATCACAAATACCAGTTCATTGTATTCAGTAAGGGGATTTAACAGTGCCTGGAGCATAGTGCCCATTCATCTATTCACAAATTCACTTCTTTATTGACTCGACCTACTAGGTGAAGTGTTGGACAAATGACCAGCAACGCAGAGGAAAATCCTGTCTTCCTAGAACTTGCCAGATAATGACCTTTCAATTGGATGTGATTTTTGGATGAGGAAAGAGAATAGCTTCTAAATAAGTTGACCCTGAATTTAGCCAACTCCACATGTCTGTGTGCATGTTTTTGTGTACTAAATGAGAGTTAGACACTTGAGAACTACACTGCAAAATATGAAAACCAATGGCCCATGTGGCTATTGAAATTAAATTAATATTAAATAAATTAAAAATTTATTCTCTCGGTCTCACTGGCCACATTTCAAATTCACAGAGCAACTATGTATGACAGCAATCATAGTGGGCATAGAGGAAAGCCTTTATCATCACACAAAATCATCTTGAACACAACCCAGCTCTAAAAGAAACTTTTGTTGTTAATATCTGGGATGTTTGTCTTTTATGTGTGTCAAGGAAGAATTCAAGATTTGGCTTTTTGCTTTCAAATTCTCTATCACTTCTCTGTCCATAAATTACACAGCATTGCTATGCAACTCATATGGATGTGTAGGACTCTTATGCGTGTTTACCCTCTATTCTTCTGGAAGCACTTGAGGGTGCTTCCCTCTATGTCATTTACCCTCTATTCTTCTGGAAGCACTTGAGGGTGAGGATCATGCCATGTTCCTCTATACTCTAAATGCTTGATTCAGTGCCCTATAGATAGAAGGAGCTCAGTAAGTTGTTGGTGGTGAGGCGGACAATTTTTGGTACTCAGAAACACTCTAACAGACTGTGTGCTTGATCTGTGCCTCTAGGCACAGTAATGTGACGCCCTGAGGGACAGATCACGAGTTTGGACTTCACCACATTGAGATTGATCCCAAAGGCTATTTCTGCACATTAAGCCATCTGGAGATAGTGTGGGTGCCAGGCATCACGCCTGTGCAGTGATGTATCTCTTCTCTTGGTATTTAAATGCTGTCTTGGCATGGGACACTGGTGTCCACAGTCAACCACAGGCATAGAAAAAAGTTCTGACTCCAAGTCGTGGGCTGCAAACTTCATTTCCTCAGTTGAACTCGATTATCTCCTGGGCCAATTTTCTGAGCTAGTTCCTATAGTTTCAGGAATTTATATTCTGGTTGTCTTGAGAATATGATCACAAGAATCTTAATATAATGAGAAGAGAGCAGTATTCTAGGGAATGGACCATGTCCAAATTCAGTCCAGAAGAAACTTAAAATAGTATCTGCCCTGGAAGATTGTATTTGATCTGCAGTATACATTATTTTAAGTAAAGTAACCTTCAGTTTTCCTCAGTCGCATCAAGATTCAGATGCCAAAAGAAGCACTATTGCAGCCACTTAGCGTTTCCTATGGTAAGACAGCCTTCTTGCCATTGCTCCCTCCCTTCTTCTGGCCCATTTTTTCACCTCTCCTGTCTATTTGTATTTGCATCAAAATAATCTGTTCTCTTTGCCACACACTGATGGCTATGGAAATTTGATGGACATAAATCTAAAGGGGTAGGTTAGAATTTAGTTCATATGTTCAAAGATATATTCCTTTCAGTAAATTTAAGGAGGTGCTTTCCAGTATTTGCAAGTAGAAAACCTGAAGACTCAAGAACTCAAGTGAGTGTTGGAAATCTCATAGTGAAACAGTGATGGAAGTAGGGTGAGAAAACAGTGTGGGATGCAAAAGCATATCAGAGGAGGAAATATATGGTGAAAATATGTGTGGTGAATATATGGAAGCTGGAGAACACTTCTGTCCATACTATATCTTTCTTGCCAGCTAATTAGCATGACTATTGAGTACTGAGAATGTATAGAAATATATGTCTAAATATTGGAGCGTATTAAAAGATGATTACTCCCCTCAGGATATGTTTATAATTTTAATTTGAAGTGGTGTTTGAAAAACTAATTAAAATTTCAGTGTAATGTATGTAAAAAGGTAAATGAATATACAGGCAATAAATGATAACTGAACTCGGAGAAAAATAAATCTTGCCTGCAAGTACTATCACAGATGAGTTATTATTGGTTTCATAAGAAATAAATGAAAAGTAGAGATTTAGTCTGTCATTTCAAAAGAATCAGAAAAAGTAACAAAATGCGTAATGGTTGGAAAGCCCATTAATGGCTTAAGGGACCCTGATTAGCCATCGGGAAACATGCACAAATAAAATGGGACAGGCAAAATAGACTTCTCATTTTCACCTTCACATTCTCAAGCTGCTGCAGTTTTTCATGGGAAGGTTTGTCTTTCTCACACAGAATTAAGAAGACTTTTCAGAGATTATTTAAATTTGATCCTGCCTTTTTGACATCACCATATTGTACTCGTTGCACTCTTATCTTTGATTTTTAATGTTATTTACAGCCTCCCACGCTTCCCCTTATTAGTTGCTACTCAAGTTTCAGAGCTCAGCCCAAACTCCCCTTCTCTTACTGATGCTTCCTTAATTATGCCTCATTCCCGTGATCTTCCACCTACATTTCATTAGATATGTTCTGATGATAGTTTCTTATGTCTGTGTATAATATATAACTATGTACATTACAAATACTCTTCCAATCCACAGTCCTTCAGGTCAAACAGCATATTTTAAGCCACGTTTTCCAAAGTATGAGCAAGAGTCTTATGTTTAGGAGTATCATGCTGACTTATTTGGAAAAAAGGTAACAAAACGATATTGTCTTAGCATATTATACCTACTAGAATATTAATAGTAACTCTAGAAAATGCAAACTCTTACAAATCACCGTATAGTTTCGTGTGATTGAAATTGTGTGTTATGACTGAGGAAGAAAGTAGAATGTGTGAAAGAATAAAATACACTTTTTACAAATTATTTTTATAAAGAAATCTGAGGGGCTTACAGGATGGCTCAGCGGTCTAAAGGGCCTGCTTAGGAAAGCTTAGATGGCCACAGGGACCGCGGTTCAATCCCTGCATCACAGAGTGTGCCAGCCCCGCCCTCAGGGCAGGCTGAGCCTGCCATAAAAAAAAAAAAAAAAAAAAAAACTGAAATATTTTGAGACATTTCAACATTATTCCTTTAAGAAAGAGAGTCTCTTTTAGTGAATTCAGAGTTCACAGACTACATATCAGCTTTGGCATAAAGGGTCTAGACTTTTGAAAATTGCATTATCTGTTCAACACATATTGAGATAGTACTCTTGGATGCTGTGGTAGATGCCATGAGAAGTGTGAAGACATTGAGCAGTTCTGGAAGCTTGTGCACTCTCTGCTCTCATTCCAAATGCCCCCTATACATCATTATTTCTTAAACAACATGTTTGTTGCTGTCTGTGAAATGTCCTGCCTCTGATTCTAGGCCATAGCTGCTCATGGAGGTTAGCAACTTTTTCTTAATGCACAGTCCTGGTATAGGAAGTGCTGTTCAATGAATATCTGGTGAGCACAAAATGCTTTCAGCCAAGCATCTTGCCTAAAATCCTTTCTAATAACAAAAAGGAAGACTGAAACCTTAGCCAAAATTTATTGTAGGTTTACCAAGACAAGTCATTCAGAAGATTCATGCAGTGAAAATGATGGAAAGACTCAGGATCTGAAGAACAAGTTTAAACAACAGCCTTTCTATAAATGACAGACATAATTGTATTTAAATTATAGGGAATTTCTCAAAGCAGTGTTATTTGGAAGTGAAGGTGTGAAGTTTTCTTTTAATTAATGAGCAAATATCCTTTAAAATAACAATTGATGAAAACAAGGAAACAACGCTTCTTCATATGGTTGAACCTATATATTTGTTTCAAATATAAAGCATAGCAAGGCATGTATTAGTCCTCTTTTCACTGTGCAAAACTCAAGACTTCTGGGTTTTAATGTCAAAATCAAACAAGGGGTGTTGGAACTCAGTGATCATCTGAAGTCAAAACTTGTCCTGTCGACTTCTTCTTTAGTAAGCTTCTTCCTCAGCTCATGCAACTATGGCATGATGATTTTATCCTGCAAACAGTTGGTTCCATTCTTTGACATTTTTCTTTTGCTTGTGATTTTTTTCCCAAGTGAAAACTGATTTTGTCCAAACAGATGCTTGTTTCTATATTTTGCATTCTGTAAAAAAAATGTGGATATGATTTGCTTGAGGAGGGGGCTAGTGAGAAATGGGAAGTAAAATTGTACAGACGATAGTGGAAGCACAGCTCAAGCTAAAATTAGAAGCCAACCAAGGGCTGCAAGCAGGAGGAAGAGGGTCTCCAAAGAAAATTTGTTGTATAATAAAATGTTCATTGAAAATATTCTGACAAGAGGCACTAAAAAAATCCTGCATATCTTATACCAGATGATAAAATTGTTTCTCTCCTAACTTTCCATTTGAATGTGTGCTACACTGGATTTAGACGAATTATTTCAAATCAGCCAGGCAATCAAATCCTTCCCTGTAATCCCTCAATCAGCAATCATCTCCTGAGCACCAATTTTTGTCCTGATCACTGTTAGGCTTGAGGAGAAGTCAGGAGAGAAACAAACAAGCAAATAAACAGAAATGGCCCACAGGATGTCCAGTAGGAACTGAGGGGAGGCCTGAAAAAGAGGCAGCTGCACAGGTTTGCAGCAGTTAGTGAGCATTCAGCAGTGAGCTAGTGGAGACCTCCCAGGTGTCTCTAGTACTCCTTTGTCTGAATCCAGCCAACCTGTTGCTCCACATCTAATCCACTGTGGCCATATATCCTTTCAAGGAATTGCTCACCCAAGCATGGTAGGAATCTTAGTCTCTTTAGGGAGCTGGAATAAATCATCATAAGCTAGGTCATACATTTATTTCCAATATTCTGAAGAACAAAGGGTTGGGAGATGTTGACTCTGATGAGAGTCTGCTTGCTGGTTAATAAAGTCTTCTTATTGTGTTCACAATGGCAAAAGGCAAAAAAGACAACATAGATTTAAGGGACTCTTGTTACAGGGCACTGTTTACTTATGTTCTTCTCAAAGGCTATTCTCCTAAATATCATGACATTGGTGATTATGGTTTGACACATAAATTTTGGGAGACATGGATGTTCAGACCACAGAAGATAGGGAGAAGCTCTGATTCCTCCTATTTCCTATGGTCTGTTGGCACCAGGGAGCCTGATGTGGTGCCCATGCCACAGCAAATTGGCAGCTATGAGATTGCTGTACATGGATAGAGGTGATGTGTTTTTAATCAATCAGCTATCCCTGTTCAGAACATGCTAAGCAGGACGAGAGGACTTTCTGTGCTGTACCTTCGCAACCTGAATATCTGAATATATACTCGTAGGAAGCTAGAGTTGTTGGTTTATGCATCCTAAAGGGCAATAAGTCAAGGGAAGTGGAGGATCCTTGTGGATGGGCTAAGAATGTCTCTCTCCTGCACACTGTGGCATTAGGGAGGCTGAGGCTGGAGAGTCATTTGAATCTAGGAATCTTAGAACAACTTGGACAACACAGCAAGATCCTTTCATAATGAGCAGTAACTATGGGGCAACATCTCATCCTATTCTCACAATTACTCCACTCCACAGTCTAGACATGTCAGCCTCCTGCATCTACTCAGATGCTTAGAAAAAATTAGTCCTTTCATGTCTTTTATTCTCCAGCCTCAACTGAAATCAACATCCTTGCACCATGTATCCAATCACAGCAAACCTGTTTTATTTCAGCATTACCCAGATGCACTGGAATGGTCCCTTTGAATCTGGCTTGAGCTATAATGATAACTGCTTCCCTTTATACAGAGCTCACTGCTGAGTGACTTTACATTCCTCTACATCAAAGGTAATTATTATTTTTATAGTTCAATTAGCAAATATTACATTTGTATTTGCATCGCTAAGACAGTACCATTGAATTTAACAATAACATACTTATTCCAAAGCTGCCAAGGGACAAGATGCTATTATAATAGCATCATAGCCTTTTTTCTTTGTGTTTCTCTGTTTTTTAAGTTGCACACAGGCCACATTCAGTGTGAAAATTAGATTATTTCACATTAGAATATTAAACCTATGAAAGAACTTTAATCATACAAACTAATTACTCCATTTAGAAGCAAGGAAACTAAGGGCCAAGTTCAGTGATTTTCCCCAAATTACACTAGTCAGTAAAAAAGTCAATTTCTAATCAATGTTTTCAGACTCTAGGGTAGTATCCATTTTTCTATTCTAGTTAAGTTCTTGATACAAAAGCAAAGCAAAAGAGATCAGGACTGAGGAAAGAGGAAGTGAGCTCATGGTTATAGCGTATCTCCTAATTGCAAAGCATATTCTACAATTTAGTGTCTTAAACAGGATGTCTCAACCTTAGTCTCTCCCTTAACATTACACATGTGATCTCATCTTCCCTGAGCTTCTGTTCTCTTCCTTCTAAAAGCAAGATGGGCATAGTATAACATTACAGAAATCCTGTCTTGTGCTACCATCCTGCAACAAGAGCCAGCTTGGTGACAGGTTAAGCACCTACAATCTTCTGCATACCCCATCTGTCCTGTTTCTAAAAGCTAGGAGTAGATTCTTGCTCTGCAGAGGTTTTACTATGTATTCTTGCTTTAACTATAGCTCACAACTTTTCAAATACCTTTTCTTCTGTTTAGCCCTGCATCTGCTATAACAGAAAAACAAGGATAATAATACATAATATACCACTCTAGGTATAGAAGAAAGCGAGTGGTTAGCCCTGGAGCAGCCTCTATCTCCTCTCTTGCCACAGCTTGCTCTGATTACTAGTTGGGGGCTCTCCAGTAATGGGACAGCTGGTTTCCATATTATCACTTCTTTCACCTCTCTGACTTTATTAAACATGTCAAGTAAGATGTTTTGCCATGCTCTTACAGAGTCTGTTGCATTGATCATTCACAATGCCATCACCCCTCCTCCTAACCTACCTGGTATTTCCCCTCCTTGAACTTGATTTATTACCAACTGTGTTGTTTCCAGCACAGGTCTTTTTATCACTGTCACATACATGGGTTTGGTGATGAGATATACTTGGTCGTGGCTGAGGGGCAGGGGCAAGCAAGAGAAACCAGGCAAGGGAAAAGTTCGCAAATAATTTTATCTCTTAAAAATACTCATATCTGCTTCTATTTTGCAAGATTCTAAGCATCATCATCTTTTAACACAATGTAGAATTTTGTAGGGCGTTTGACAGCCATCATTTAGACTTCAGAAGTACTTTGACTTGGGAGCCCTGATAATTGTAAACAAAAGCAAAAGCAGCCAATTATTAAGAATTTACTAAGAGCCCACTAGGGTAATAAGTATTTCACTTGGATGGCCATTTGTTATTGTATCATAAAATAATGGAGAAATAAATGAAAACAAAGCAGAAAGCCTTGGACACACTGATCATCTTTTACATCCTCCATTACACGTAAGGAAATTAGATCACACAGCAGTCTGGTAAGACAAGTATAGGGCGAGTAAGTCCACAATTTGATCCCTGGGTCTTAGAGCATAGATGTGTCCTAATGACTATATAAAATTATTACCTCTCGGTTAGAATAGAAGAATAGAAATTGTGAATGACACAAAAGAGTTTTTCTACTTGTGAGTTTCAAAAATTTTAATTGAATCAAATAAAATGTCATAAAGTGGGAAACCAAAAAAAAAAAAAAAAAAAAAAACCCAAAACAAACAAACAAGAATGTAGTTGGGGGATAAGTTATGGAAATTGCCATATTTTCATCGCATATATTTGAATTTTGAAGGCTTATCTTACTGCACCACTGTTATTAACATAATATAGAACATAATGGTGACCCAATGGTCCACAGGATCAGTGAGGATCACTATTCCTACCCTGGCGTATCACCACATTTGTTCTGATTGTATGACCACGCATGTCTGCACGACATCTCTCAGGTATAAGAAACAGAGTAGGTCATTAATGAAAGTGGATGAGTGGGATGAATGTGGCAAATCAGTTATTCATTCAACAAGTGTCAGATCCTTGTTGTGTTCCTCGAGTGCTGAGGAAAGGCAGGAGGCAGAATGCAGACTTATCTGCTATGAGGCAGTTCATATTCAACAGGAGGAGTCATGAAAGGAATAAGATAAATAAGTAAAAATATAATACTTTATTTTAGATCAATGCTAGAAGCAAATAGGAAATACAAAAGAAATAAATTGTGCAGAGGGGAGTTGTGGCAGGTATTTTAGATAGAGTGGGTGAGAAAGGCCCTCTGAGCTGTTAAATCTGAGGAAGGCTACAGAAAGGTGAAAGCCCTTTTGCCTCAGCTGCCCAGATATGTGGAACTATAGATGTGACCACTGGGCTCTACTTAAAAATGTATCTATGACTCAAAAATAGGTGAGAAATGACTAGATGCGTTTGAACAGAGGACCGAATTGATATGAATTGTTCATTAGTAAGCTATCCTTTGACTGCATTTTGTGGGGGGCAGGGAAGAAGAAGACCAGTTAAGGTCTTGATTTCAATTTTTCTCCTAGAATTCTCTAACATATGAGTATTGTAAAAAACAAACAAACAAACAAACAACAACAACAGCAAACAAAGTCAAAAGGGTCACACACTCATATGGATACAGTTTGATTACATCACAAACATGTCACTCACTTTGCCTATCCATCTAATCAGGCATTCCATGCCTTTGAGGCAGAGTGGTCATCAGTGCCCTGGTCTATGTGACCAAGGACACATGTCTTGAACCAGAATTCAACTCATCTGCCACTGCTCTTCAATAAAAAATTTATATGTGAAGAAGTCCATACATCTTTAATGAGTTTTCTCTCAGATTGCAAAAATGAAACATAAACCTCTATGAAGTAGAAGGCATTTTTGATCTTCTCCAAAAGTTTCCTTATATCCCTTTCCAATGAAAGCCTGTTAACACCCTTCAGAGTCTGTCACTAGCCTAAATTTTTGTATCATGGATTTGATTTACTTGCTCTGGAATTTAATGTAGCGCTATGTAATATCTGTTCATCTCTCTCTGCTTTTAATATTTATTCATGTTTTCCATGTATTGGTGAAATATGATTTTTATTGCTGCATAATATTTCATTAAATGAAAACATCATCTTTTTTCATCTCCTATTCATAGAGATTTGGGACGTTTTAAAATTTTTATTATAAATGAAGTTGCCATGAACATTTATGTACAATAAATTAAGGAACATCATATATATTTTCATTTTTCTTGATAGTTAGAAATAAATTAGTGGCTAGTGGCTACTGGGTAGTACCATGATAAACAGCTACAATATTTTTAGCAATGTATAGATCTATTTTCTCAGTTTGGACATTTTTAAAGTTTGAGCCATTCCCCTGAGTTTGTAAACATATGTGATCATAGATTAATTCATATACTAAGATTTGGATATACTTTTATTTCCTTGATAGATATTGTTAGGTATTCTATTCTAAGATACTTATATTTTACCCATTTTAATGAGATTGTTTGACTTTTGACTGTTTAATTGTAATAGTGCTCAATAGCATTATACTTTTAAGTAAATTTTTTCAGAAAACTAAAATAAAATAAAAGTCAAAATTGTTACATGTTAGTTGCAGTTGACACTATCAACAACTGCGTTGTTATTCTAGTGACCAGAGGTTTTATTTTTAGATGGTACATTGGACTTTCTTATTTTAAATAACATTATGCTTTTTTTTTTTTTCCTAGAGCATAAATAGAGTGTAAAAAACTACCATAGGGAAAACAAGTCAATAAAAATGTCGAAAAAATGGAAAAAAGGAAACAAAGATGCTGAAAGTATTATAAATTAAAATAAATGCGGGTTATTTATACTACTTTTATAAATAGAATAAGTACTCAAAAGAAAAAGTTCCCTGATTATATGGGAAATATAACTACAATACAAAAGACCTAATTAAGACACTAATACTCAAAAATGAAGATGAAAGACTAAAAATCTATATTTCAGAAAAATGTCAAATAAATACTAGATAATTTAATTAAATTGGTATTATGCATAATATATTTCAAGATAAATGTGCTATATCAAGGTTTTTATTTGCTGATGTTTTAATAATTTTAAATTTGTATGTATCTAATAATATGGCTTTAAAATGCATGAAATAAAAACTTACAGAAGTATAAACAAACATTAATAAATCCATAATGAAGTGTAAGAATTAATATAGTAACTACCATAGACCAGAAATTAGCAATTATAATGCAGACCATATGCACAACATTATTCAAAATTTAGCTAGATTGAAAATAGGGCCAGAGAGATGGCTCAGCAGTCTTAAGTACCTGCTTAGGCAGGCTTAGGCAATGACAGTGACTGAGGTTCCATCCCTGGCACTACTTGTTGCGCCAGCCCCACCCTCAGAGCAGGCTGAGCCAGCCATAATAATATTAATAATAAAGATGATATTGAACCCAACAAGCACAGAGTATGGGTTTTTTTCTTGTACTGTTGTGCCTTTCCTTAAAATGAATCTCAAACTAGCACTTAAAATGTCTAAATCTATAGCAAACATTACAATATGTTCTCTGATGACAGTATAGTTAGTTGAAATCTAAAAAGTGAATAAGAGGACAGAATGAGGAATTTTAATCTAATGCAGTTAAATATATATATATATATATATATATATAATTGGGGGGTTCCTTTCTGAGACAGGCTCTTGCTCTGAAGTTTAGGCTGACCTTGAGCTGACTTCTGTAGCCCAGGCTGGTCTCAAGCTCACATCAATCCTCCTGCCTCAGTCTCCCAAGTGCTGGGATTACAGGCATGTGCCACCACACCCAGTTTCAATACATTTTAATTGTAAAAAATATAAATTGGGCAGACAAGATAACTCAGGAATCTAAAGTGCCCACTTAAGCAAGTGCAGGGATTGCAGTACAATCCAAGTACCACCTGCAGTGCCAGTCCTGCCCTCAGGGCGAACTGAACAGGTCATACACATGTGCGCACACACATACATACATGCACACACACACACACACACACACACGTACATAAATATGTGTTCCTATTATAAGTAGACTATATAAATATTTTTTAAAAAAATTAAGGTACTGAAGTGGTTAGAAACCCTTCCAAAGAGAAAATATCATATCTCTATAGTTTTACAAGGTAATATTATGATCATCTTGAGAAGAAAATAACGCGGGAGGGACAGCCAGATAACAGTGGATTCAAGCGCCTACTTAGGCAGACTCAGGGACTGGGTGTTCGATACCCTGGCATGTAGTGCAGGACCCACTCTGTTGGCCCTCTGAGAAGGTGAATGACACTGGATGTACTGGTATGTGTGCCTGTAATCCCAGCACTTGGGAAGCTCAAAATAGGAGGATCACTACAAGTCCAATTTGTATGAGACACTGTAAACCTTGTACTAAGCAGAAGAAGAAGAAGAAGAAGAAGAAGAAGAAGAAGAAGAAGAAGAAGAAGAAGAAGAAGAAGAAGAAGAAGAAGAAGAAGAAGAAGAAGAAGAAGAAGAAGAAGAAGAAGAAGAGGGGCCCGGCGGGATGGCTCAGTGGTCTGAAGTGCCTGTTTGGGAAAGCTTGGGCGGCTTCAGGGACCGCGGTTCGATCCCCGGCACCACATGCTGCGCCAGCCCTGCCCTCGGGATGGGCTGAGCCGGCCATAAAAATGAGTGAATAAACAAATAAAGGTTCTGAAACAAGAAAAAAAATAAATAAATAAAAAAGAAGAAGAAGAAGAAGAAGAAGAAGAAGAAGAAGAAGAAGAAGAAGAAGAAGAAGAAGAAGAAGAAGAAGAGGAAGAGGAAGAAGAAGGTGACATTGATGATGACCACAATATCAGGAAGATTCAACTAAGGGTTTGAATGAAACAGTTTTCTTGGGAGGTAATGCCAAGAATTGCTGATTAGGAGATGTGAGATGCCAGAAAAAGAATTCAGTGAGGGTAAATTTTTAACAGATTGCCCATGGACAACTAGTTGGATACTTGGATACTTAGAAGAACCTCTTTGTGGCATATATATATATATATATATATATATATATATATATATATATATTTACAAGGTCTTCAGGGGCTACAGGGTTTCACTAGATAGATCAAACTTGTAGTGAGTCTCCTATTTTTAGCCTCTCAATTTCTGGGATTACTGGCAAGCGCAAGCACCACCACACCCAGTCTCAACTGAGGTCTCAGTGCACCTCCAGGGCAGTGCCAGCAGGGCACACAGGATAGAACCCTGGCTGCTGTGCTCAGCCTAGGCATGTGCTTTAGTGTGCTGCACTACCAACTGGCTGCATCTTTGTCATTATATAGCCAAATCTGCCAAATATTCCAACTTGAAGAAGGAGAAATGAAAGTGTGGTTTTTATATTCAGATGCTCATTTCCTTCTCATGCCTTCTCTGAAGCATTCACTACCAAATATTTATTCTGTATCTTGGGAATGTTTCTGCTGATCTCCAATAATCAGAGTAAACTCCAGTCCAACTCACTAATATTCAGAGAAAAAAAAATATGCTTGTGGATATAGGACTGAGTGGGATGGTAATACTGTCTACTTAAACTCATAAATATTTAAATATATAATTCAAATCTACTACATTTTTACTACTACAGTGAATGAAAATTGTAAGAAAACATGCTCTCAATAAAAATGAAAAAAATTCTAATTTAATATTAGTAAATATCACTTAAGTTTGTCAAAAGGGTTTTATGTAGAACTGCATACTTGCATAGTAAATAATCTAGTAATGTTTCTTACATAAACAAAGTAAAACTATGCATAAGGATATCTCAATAGATACAAAATTTATATTGAAATAATAGTATAAGAAAACTGGTCCTTTAAAATAAAGAATAGAATTGTGCAATTCAAACAAATGAAGAGACTTAAAGAGAGCAATAAAAACTACAAGAAAACATTCTACTTTCTAAATGAATACTAGAATTTTCTACAAAATAAAAAAGAACGCACTCATACTTGTTATAGCTCAGTGGCATAAGCTCCTGCCTGGCAAGTGCAAAGTCCGGAGTTTGAACCGCGATTCTGAAAACAAAAACAACAACAACAAAAGAACAAACAAATGAAAAAAAAATCATGATTTAAACTCAACACCATTGCAGGGTTCTGAGCCTAGTATAGTAGTATAAAAAATATTAAAGCTGTATGAGTCAGAAAGGTGTGAACAAAACACTTTTTGAGGGCTGGCTACATAGCTTAGCAGATTAAAGGACCTGCAAGTGGGCACAGGATCTGGGGTTCAATACAATACCCCAGGCCTGCTGTGCTGGCCCTGAACCTGAGGCATGCTGAGATTGCAATAAAGATTGGGTGTGACGGCCCGCACCTGTAATCCCAGCTGCTAGGAGGCTGTAAATAAGTGGATCACTCTGAGTCCAATCTAGTAGTGAGACCCCAAACACCGTGTAAACACTTCCCTAAAATATAAAAAAAAAATACAAATAAATAGATAAAACACTTTCCAGATGCAGTGGTTGTCTATATTGAAATGAAAAACACTTGCAGACAAATTATCAGCAATGACAAGAAAGTTCATCAATGTGGCTGGAAGCTATAAGATGAACATACACAATTGTTGGCATTTCTATATAACATCATAACCTAGAAAATATAATTAATGAAAATATCTCTCTTACAAGTGCATCAAAAATACAAAGTGGTTGAAAATGAAAAATAATAAGAAGTGCCAGATTTCTGGAGAAAATTGTAAAAGAAGTTTAAATGAAAAAGAGAGATGCATCATGTTTATTGAGAATCATTATAAAATATGAACATCTGCTTTGTATCGATCTTTGCATCAATGAGAGTACAATCAAAACTCCACTGGAATTTTAGTGAAATTGATAATCTTATTCTGAAACTGTGTGGAATAGCAAGTGACAAATATAACAAGATGTTCTCAAAAACAAATTGAGAGAATCATACCTTCTAGATATTGAGACATAATTGGAATCAAACTAATTAATACAGTGTAGCCTCAAAGAATAGATTATTTAAATGGGAGAACAATTAGTATTTCATTTTAAATGCAAATGTGTATAATATATATCATGATGATTTAACTATATTTTATAAATGTATTATGAATTATTGTATAATGTATGTAAATGATCTCACAGTATCTATTAGACATTATAAAACAGCAGTTGTAGGTAGAATAAATATTTAAATGCAATAAATAAAATTTTATTTTTTCAGAAAGACTATATATTATTTCCATGAAATAAGGCATAGGCAATTGGAATGAAAGACACAGAATAGCAATGTAAAGAATTTTAGACTGAGAATGAGAATTAAATGGAAAATATCCATCCACATAAAAGCACTTAATAAGCTTGGGCCACTGTGATGAGATATAGTAGGCTATGTGGGTGTAACAGGATCTGCAACTGCAAGTTGTGTTCTGTGAAGACCTGGACTACACAGCAGGAGATGAGCAGGGGCTAGTGAATAAGTCTACATCCCTACTTAGAGGGGAATATTTGCTCAGATTACAGTCTAAGCTTAGCTTCCTGTTTGATCAGTGGCAGCATTAGGTTCTTATAGGACTACAAGGCTCACTCTAAAGGATGCATAGAAGGAATTTAAAATGTGCAGTCCTCATGAGAATCTATTTGCCCATGATCTGAGATGGAGCTGAAGCAGTGATGCTAGCACTGGGCAGAGGCTGAAGATACAGACAAACATCACCATATGCTTGGCTGGGCAGACATCAAAGCAATCAATTTCTTGTGTATTCATATTAAAATTGTATCAGTGAGTAACAAGTGACAATCTGCATGTGGTGGAATGCTGTATAATGTCACATCAGTTGATTTTCTTGTATTGTAAAGCTACATCTGGTGGCTAACTTTAAGTCAGAGGACACTATTTATTTTACTGTACACATGATATATCCCTTACTACTTCATATTTGTATCTGAATACAAACATAGTTCTCAGTCTCAATATTGATAAGCCCACATGCCAGCCTAGCCAAAATAAATGAAAAACAAACCTCACTGGAAAGCTTTAAAAAGACAGAATGAACCAATGATGACAGAGGGAAAGACTCTCTAGCTGCCATAATGAAAGCTATGTTTAAAATGAAATAACAAGAGTCCTGCTTAAATAACCAGTTCATTTGTAACGGGCAATTTTCATTCTCCAAACATGGTTTGTGCAAACCAGCTCTTCAATGAAGTCATGAAATCTATAAAATTACTTTGCAACATGGGGACCATGAACTGTGCATTGATTGAAAAGCCTGTGAGGTTTTGCTAAGGTAAGAAAGGGAAAGCGAACATGATGAATAGAAGCAAGTATTAAAGAACCATACTATCAAATGAGTCTGTACTGTGAGCATCAGTTTATGGGGTGATGAGAAGACTTTCACTACTGGAGAATAGTTTGTCTTCCTTTCTGCTAAGGATGTTTGCTCTGAAATTTTAGGAGAGGTTGCAGTTCAAAAGCTTAAACATGCTCCTGTTTTGGTTACCACAATAACTCAAAGAACTGATGAAATTTCAGTGAATACTGAGTTCTAATTGTTAGAGATGATTAGTAAGTTACTATTCTATGCAATCCAGGTTGATAAGTCTACTGATATTGTTAAGATGTCAACAATGCTTGATTTGGGCAATACTTGTTTTCAGGAAGATGTGAATGAGCAGATCTCATCAAACATTCAGTGTTGCCAAACTCAGTCATAGCTACAGAACTGTTCAACACTTTGCACGGTTATGTACTAGAAAGCCTGCATTGGTTGGCTTCCGTTACTATGTGCATGGATAGCATGGCTGATGTGACTGGGCCGCTACCTGACTTCACTGATTAATGTCAAAGACACGTCCTCTGAATGTGAATCTGGGCACTACATGATCCATAACTGAATGTTGGATGTCCAAAAATAAATATTACATAATGTAATGATGTTTTTCAGGATATTATTAAAATTATCAAATGCATTACGTACATGCCTTTCACTCATGTCTGTTTGTGTGGCACTGCCAGGAGGTTGATACCAAACATACTTATCTTCCTGTATAAACAAACATGAGATAGCTGTGTTTTTTTGAGTATTGAGAGGTGCTCCAGAAATCTCTTTTAGAGACAAAATCACCACTGGCTGCACATTTCAGTGACACAGAATGCATTGAAATCTCATCTATTCAATAACATATGTGACACATGCAATGTTCTTGATGAACTTCATCTCACATTGAGGGAGAAAAACAACTCTTCTCACTCTGGACAGTAAAATGGCCTCATTCAGATCTAACCTGGAATTATAGTGCAAGGGCTGAATATCAGGCTTTTTCGCATGATTCAAGTATTGCCAAGATTTTGAGAGACATATCAAGGCCACAAGTACAAAGCCCTCTATATTGTGGATTAAAGTTAAGGCAGAATATCCTGAGATTGTCACAAAAATGTTGAAAGTGCATACTTCTCATTCCAATGTCACATCTTTCTGAAACAGGATTTTCTGTAGTGATGCAATCAAAATTATACTATAGACTAGATTAGACATAGACAGTACAATAGACAGACAGCACACTTTGTATGTGACTCTTTCCCACCACCTCCAATGGGATTATCTCATTGTAAGAAAACAGTGTTAGGGCTCCTACTAATTCTTTCTAATAAGCTGCATAAAATTTTCACTAGATAAGATAAGATAAGGTAAGATAAGATAAGATAAGATAGGATAAGATAAGATAAAGTACATAATCAATATGATTCACTGGGATTATCCTGAAGCCACATTCTCCTTCAGTCTATGGATAGTCTATGAAACTATCCACTGTGGCCTAAAGGCTAGGAACAACCAAAAGAGTGTATTTTAACTTCACATAGTTCTGAAGGCCAAGATACTGCTGCCAACAGGGATGGCTTCTGAGGAAGCTCATCTTCCTATCTTTCATATAGTTGCTTCCTGCTGCTTCCTCATGTGGTCTTTTAGTTCCTGTATTTAGACAAACTGAGCTCTGTATCTTCCTTCTTCTCTAAAGAAAGTATGTATGTATGTATGTATGTATTTATGTATGTATGTATAAAATTAAATTTCCAACTCCAAACTCAAATCCCACTGCGGCTGTGACTTCACCAGATAAACTCTGAGTGATTCTGTTAGGTACATAGTTGATATGTAGAAGTAGTAATTTAAAACAAATGAGCAGAAAAAAAATGAGCAGAAAGCACAAAAACATATTATTAGCACACATAATTGACAAAGAAATAAAGTCTTGGACATATGAAGAGTGTATAAACTAGTAAGACAAGATAAACTAGTGGAAAATAAGGCAAGAAAACTATCGACTTGCAACAACAAAAATACAAATGGACAACTAACTTAAAATAAATACAGCACCATTAAAACTCAGAAAAATGTGAGATAAAACAATTTTACACTCACATGATTTGTTAAAAAATGGAAAGGTTTGACATCACCTGGTATCAACAAAGATGTTCAGTAACACCAATGTTACTCTTGGATACAATTATCTAGCAAAGTCGATGTTTCACATATTCTTTTTTTTTTCTTTAATGG
>PVJA010002980.1:59206-100090 GCA_004027025.1 Myocastor coypus | reverse complement strand
ACAAAGACAGACAGACAGACAGACAGAGGCAGAGACAGAGGCGCAGACAGAGACAGAGACAGAGACAGAGGAATTGTGTCAAGAGAAGGAATTATATCCAGAAGAAGAAATCATGCACCTAGTGAAGGCATGTGTCAAATGCTCCTAAGGACTATTTTGATTATATATATGGAGTAATGTCTTCCAAAGGACAGTATCTGCCAGATGGCATTCACATTTTATTTTCCAAATGCCAAAATTCATCTTAATGATAATTTATACCTTTCACTAAGTATTTGTGTAAATGGCACCTGCTTCTGCCATCATGTTATTGATGTGCAATTCTACCATGCCAGTGAAATCAAGTGTAAGTTTGCTGTCATGCTGATAACCTTGTATGGTAGGTGTTGATGATGGCACATTTTATTGAAGAGGAAACCGAGACAGTGACACTTACCTGACTTCAAATCATTAAGGAATCAAATCCACGTCTTCTTGATTGTAGAATCTCAGGTCTTCATTTTATTTATTTATTTATTTATTTATTTATTTATTTATTTATATCTATCTATCTATTTATGTATTTATTTATTTTGTGGGACTGGGATTCAAACTCATCATCTTGTACTTGCCAGGCAAGCAGTTGTGCCACAGAGCTATCGCCCCAGCACCCCGGATCTTCATTGTTAGGAGAATTTTCCACACAACTGATACAGTCTCAAAGATCATCTGAATGGCGACTAGGAACAAAGTCTCTTCTTTGTGTCTATTAGCTTGGCTTATTGATGACTTCTCATGGCTGCTGTATCCAGCTGCTTATAGTATAAATGAGGAATCAGACTTGTGTGCAAAATATTGTAAATGCATATTACAAAGCCAATGAGATGCCTATACCCCAAATTATAGCATTTCAGGTAAAAAAAAAAAAAGGGGGGGGTTGGCATAATGGACACCGAGGTTAAGTTTTCAAGGTGAAATTGCCTTAAAACTTGAACTAGCTTAGCATAGAAGGGCCAAAGCATAGGGAATAGAACACATGAGGACTGGAACTGAAATTCCAGCCATTTACCATATCATGACTGATATCTGAAATCTATATTCAATATCTTGTGGAGGACCACATGCTCTTCTAAGTATCTGTGGTCTAAGAGGCCCTTACATGTTTACATTCAGATCAGAATTCTTGCTTTCCTCCTTTCTCAAGCTTCTTGAAGCGCTCTCTTGTCTTATCTGTGACATCTGCCAAAAATCAAACTGCTTTGTATTATTCTCCTCTGCCTCCTATTTCTCCGCCTCCTCCTCCTGCTGTTCCTCCTCCTCTCCACCCATCAACACAGGGTATGCAATGTATACCTGTCTGCACTGACTTTCTGTTTTTCTTGTGAAACTTATGGTGAAGAGCTTACACCATCACACTACCAAGAAAATAACTATAATTCACATACAGCTGATTCTTGACATTCATGATAGGCATGTTCAGTAAGATCTGCAAAAATAAATTGTTAGCAATCCTGAGCAAGTGGGATAATATAAAGTCCCTACAAGGCTTTAGTCACAACATTTCAGCACCCAATTAATACGTGACTTTGTTGTGGGTCTGTTTAATGATACCTTATGTAATGTACAGTTGATTCATTAATATTAACGGATGACTTAAACTTATTTAAGCTGCATACTTATCCATAAGTCACCTTAAGGCTCTTTTATGCTCACTAACACAAGTCAACATCTTAGTAGTATGCTTGGAGAACATTCTGACATCTAAAATCATAAGTAAACAACAAGAACAACCTCAAAAAGAGTGGACTCCCTACTCACTATGTTTATAAATTTATAATCTGAAGGCTGAAGAAGACAAAGCACCGTCTTGTCCATTGACTTCAAGCTGAGCTCATGATATTCAAGAACTCCTGTCCTTTGTTTTGCTGTCTTGAACATGTTTACATGTGCAAACACGAACATCAACACTAATTTGGTTTTACAAATAAATGTTTGTGTAGGCATAATTTCACAAATGCAAATGTAAACATATTAAGGGATCGTCTCGCTTAGAAAGACCTTGAATTAAAGCTGTTTGCTTTTCCTACTTTCAGGTCCAACCACTTTACAAGCATGCTGGTTTATTTCACTTATTTCAATTTCCCATCTTATTTTCCGGTCTCATTTTCCCAGATTTCCATCTGTGATCTAAGTTCTTATCAGCCTACTGTGGGAAGCAATATGTCCAAAACCATCCTTCAAGATACGTATCTAACAAATGATTACACAGAGCCAGCGTTGACTCTAAGATTACAGTTTTTCCCACAACATATTGCTTTCTTTTGCTAGTGCTATGGGAGCAAAATCCACAAACTTCATGCTTCATCTGAAACCCGCAGAACAGAGTCCCTCCTTGTTTCTTCCTAGTTTCTGATAATCCTTCTCATTACATGAACTGATTTCTGCACCTATTATTACAAGGAATTCTCCCCAGGTATAACCATACCTGCATGCCACCAGTTTTATTACATCAAGGGCCCAGCTCATTCTAGTATGATTTCATCACAGACAACTTCTATCTGCAACAACCTTCCCAAATAAAGTTGCATTTGAAGGGTTGGGGATTGGTATTTCAGTATATCCTTTTGGAGCAAGCAAAACTCAATCTATAATGTATTTTATATGAAAGTTTCAACAGCAGCAAAATTATAACATTAATGGCACTCCTAGTACCTGAAATGCAGATATGGTTTGAAGTTTCACCTCTTCTCCATTTAATACAGTTTTGACCGTCACAACTTTGCAGTGTGACTATGTGTAAATTATTCAGTTTCTATCAGATGTAATCACTGTATCTTGAACATTAATTTTAAGTATCTCATGTGCTAGGACATATGTTTGTGCTTAGAATAATACCTGGTATTCAGTAAGGGTCTAGAGAATAATAATTATTGGTCTTTAATCATGTAACAAACCTACATGCATAGGTACACTTGTGTATATCTGCACAAGTGTATTTATATAATTACTTATGAATTTGGCTAGAGCTTGTTAGAACTTTTGATAATAAGCAGATTTCTGGACACAAAAAGGGAAACATTCTTTATCAATAAAAGCAGATTGCCTATAGTGTATCATTAGTATTTAACATTAATTTTCAAATTTGTTTTCAGATCTTTCAGGAGAATACAGATGTTTGACCTTTACACCAATGTGTCTCAGAAAGTAAAAAAAGAGTCTCTTGCTCCTTCTAAACCAAAACCCAAAGAAATAGCTTTGAAGGGCAAGAATTTAGTGCTGATAGGGTCCATTAAATGTGGACAAAATTGTCCACTATCCACTTTCTGGTGGCCCAAGACACTGCAGCTCCAGAGGCAACCGAAACATACTCAGAAAATCAAAATCTACATCCTCCCCAGTTAAAACTCTTGACAAGTATTTCAACATCGAGTTCTCTGAATCAATAAGTCCAGTGGAAGAAAATAATAAATATTCCTAGGGAAGCTGAAAGAAAGAATCAAGCAGAGTTGAGAAGCACAATGCAAAAGACAAGCTATGAATCTTTCAAAGAAAAGTAAAAGACACAGTTCAAGATATCAGCCATTGTGGAATTATTCATTTATGCTTTCTTCCTTCTGAGGTTTGCCTCCTGAGAACAAAGTTGTGCGCAGAGTGACACACTCGCCATCACAAAACTTTAAAAATGTAATTTATTTCTGCTTGTGCAATTATCAAGATTTCGGTGAAGTGAACGTTTTACAAGACTTTCTACCATGTTCTAGTCACCTGGTCAAGAGTAAGGCTCTATTTTCATGAGTCTGGAAACAACCTTACTGTCTTCTGATAAAACTTCCCTGGTGGACTGGAGATGTATCCCAGGGCTGGCATGCTATCCAGTGTAACGAGGTTCAGGTACTTGGCAGCCCAAGTATCCCAAACCAAAGGTAATTACCTGATCGGTAGGGTTGATATACACCTGACTGAATTACAATCATTTATCATGGTAAGTATATGATTATTTCTGACCAGAAATGACTGAACTGACTTTTCCACTTTTTCTCCTCTCCATTTTTAAGGAAATAGAGCCTCTTTAAAATAGCATTAATAAGCTGAGGTACACCACAAATGAAAGTGTTTCCTGCATAGGACATTTCTGTGTTCTTTTCTACAACCTACCTATTCGGTTCTCCTTCCTGCCAGAGGCTAACTTATCTTTATAACCTTAACCAAGAGCCATGCCAAGTTCTTTCATTTCATCATGACCTTCAGCCTAATGAGTTTCGGTTGTCATCATATTTTTGTTAAAGCATAAACTTTATGTTCTATTTATCACTGTATTTTTCAGTGACATTACTTAAGGCTTGCCAATATTTTGTGTCAGATTAGACACACTTGCCCTTGAGCATTTTGTCTTCATAGCATACAGGAATTGGTGTCTAAAGTACTTGGAGACTTTCCACAGCAGATGATTTGATCCTTCATTCATTTATAGCTCATTATTTTGTGGAAAATTCTCTCAAGCTAGTATGTCTGAGAAGCACCGTCCTTGCCTTCAAGTGTCATACAACTTAGAGGAAAAACTGAGACACGTATATTAATCAACCCAGATATGCTGGAAAACATAAGAACCTGAGGAGAGAGCGCAAGGGGAAGGAAGACGTAGTTACTTCTTCATAACCAGATGAGACTTTCTGAGGAAGGGGAAATAGGAATACGGTAAGATAAAGGTGAAAGCTAGAAAGCAAGCACAGAAAATTCTCTTGAATCTTAAAAATTAAAACAATATCTTTTAAACTTCAGCTAAAAGACAAATCCCTTTCACTTTTTACTGATTGTGTCAGTTAGCTCCATAACCTTGCACTGATCAGCAGGTTCCACGTTCATTTCTCTTTGTGCTCAACCTTGCCTACCTTACACAAGACTTTCCACCAACAGTGGCAAGACACTGAGTTGGCAATGCTCAGCCCTTAACCACTTCATCTCTTACAAGACCTTTTAATTCATTGACAATTTTGCACAGTAAACAACTGCATGTTCCTCACATATCCTGACCCTGTGTAAAACCCAGTGAACAGAAACCCATTATGAATCAAAATATTTGAAGTGAAAGGTGCCACAGAAGAAAAGCATGTCTTCCAATGAAGGAAATTTGTTCACATGCCTATTCCCAGGGGAGAAGTCATTTACACACAGCAAGAACTCATCGCATCTGTTATTTTCAGCAGTATATTGTTTCCAAGTCATAAAATCATAAAGATCTGATGAATTTGCATTTCATACCTCCAGTCAGAAATTCCAGGAGGAGGAAGGTTGATTCTTAAAGTTAAATTTATATGAAATTAAATGCTTTTTCCTTACAAAATGTGTGATACTTGAAAACAAACAAATTAATGAGTAGTCTTTCCAAGTCAAAGCAAATTTTGCCTTGGTTTATATGTAAACTTATGCAACAGGCAGTACAGGAGGAAGCTATGGAATTCTCCACCCAGGTAAGAGAAATATAGGAAACTAGTATTTAGTTTGCATTTTCTTTTTTTCTACCATCTCATTTGAAAGGGAATCATCATACATATGGATAACTCTTTTTGCTAGCAGGCAAGTCCTTCCTTATGAACACCTGCAACAGAAATAGAGAACTGCCTCTTCACTACTACGTTCTTCCAGTGGATCTATTAACAGAAGTCCATACATTGGATTTGCAGAAATCAAAAGAGGAGATTAGATTTGGTGATCTTAAGGGAACCAGGCTTACCCTAGTCTTTAAACTAAGAGGCCATTGATGGATTCAGCTGGTCAGTTCATAAACTCTGTGGAGTGAATGTTTTCATCTCAGCACAAGGACAGGGATCAAAGGCTGCAGTGCAAGGTTCTGCATGTTGTTTACTACACAAAAGTGCTCAGCTAAAAGGACAGAAAGGGTACACAGCCAGCCCTCAAGCCAGATGCCAGCACTGTCTCTGTAATAAAGAATTGTTCCAGTTCATTCAAAATCAGAGTCCTCTCATAAATCAAGGTCCTGAAGGACCACACCTTCTGAAACAAGGTCTTGTTGCTGATAACCAAAAAGGCAAAATATGGACAATTACTGACCTAAAAATAACAAATAAATTTACTACATTTATTCTACTAGGGAGTAAGCAATAATAAATAGGAACTGAAAATACTCTATGTGTTCAAAATTTACTGAACATTCTGCTTTCTAGATACTGTGCTCAGTGTTTTCAGGTAATTTCATTAAATCATTTAATAACCATTACAAAATAGATGCAATTACGGAGTGCTCTCCTGGACATCTTCTACCTATGGGAAACAGTAGATTAATTGACTTAAGCCATCCCCATCCCTTCATTGAAACTTAACAGATAATGCTCTTTTTATACAGCGAGCACTTATAACCTGTAGGCCGCTCTTCCATTCTAGAATGTTAAATAGTGGTAATTTTTCCAACTAACTTTAAGTTTAACAATACCCAAGATAACTGAGTTATCTCTTCATCTTTTAAGCTCAAAGCCGACAGTTACAAAGTTAAGCAATTTATTTAAAAATCCTTTAAATAAGTCAGACAACAATTCCTAGGGAAATTGAGTTGTTTTCTCTAAACAGTAAGTAAACCATCTGGGGAGTTTAAAGTAGATGTGAAATAGACTTAATAATTTCCTGTTGCATTATGAACTACTGTATCCACTATAAGGCAGTAGGAGCCATAGTAAAAATTGGGAAATGTTTCAAAAACAGATTATCTCACAAATGTCTAAGTCATCTTCTCCAGTGTTTGAGGACTTTAATATTCTCCACTCAATTGACACAAAATATCCACAAGTTCTTATTCAGTGCTGAGTTGGAAAATCATACATAATAGATAATGCATGTGGCTTTTGAAAGGTCTCAAGTCCAATCCATAGATTTAAACACAATAAAAATTATTCAAGCATTAAAAAATGAATATGTTTAAGTGTTTATCAAATAGTTAAAATTCATCACTTTTATGATTGCCCACTTGAAGTTTTGTAACACATATCTACTGATAGTCACTAGCACTACAGTGATGATAATTTTATTTTGCAGTTCATTTTATAAACTGCAAAGATTCTTGGTCAACAGATTTCAGAAACAGGGTTAGAACTCCTATCCACATAGGTATTTACTATCTGTAGAACTGCCCTAGTTACTTTTTACTCGTTGCTGGGACAAATACCTACACTCAAGATAAAGGAAGGAAAGGTTAATTTAGCTTACAGTTACTGGAGGTTTCAGTCCACATTTGGCTGGCCCAAGGCTGAGTGGAGCAGGGCAGAGAACTTCCAGTTCATGACAGCGGAGCAGTGACAACAGGGAAAACAGAACAAACAGGGGAGCAGAGACCAATAGCAAGTCTTTCTCTCTGTCTCTCTTTATATTACATTCAGGCTCTCTGCCTCAACCTATCTACCTTCGGTCACACCCATAATCCCAGAGGGACTCAAATCCATGATCCCATCAGTACTAAAACACATTAATCCCAGTGGATCCTGAGTCAAGTAATTCCAGCAGTATTCAGATCCATAATTCCATCAGTACTAAAACACATAATCCCAGTGGATCATGAGTCAAGTCTCAAACTGTAGAAGTCCCCGCTTCCCAATTGCATGATGCTTTCAGGGGACGACTAGACATAAACCATAACAAGAACACTGTGCTATGCCTTAGCTTCCTGGTAATTTGACCTCTGTTCAAAAGTGTAGCCTCAGCTGTGGCCAAGACTCACTTGTGTTAGGACAGCAGTCTCATAAACCTGGTTGGTATCTTAAATGTCCCAGGTTGTATGCCTATGGCTCCAGAGCTTTTGAGCTTTGAATTGGTCAAAAACATTGTTTTCTTTCTATATTGATTTTTTTTTTTTTTGAGATAGGGTCTCGCTATGCAGTTCAGGCTGGCCTTGAGCTCACTTTTGTAGCCCAGGCTGGTCTTGAACTTGCACCAATCTTCCTGCCTCAGCCTCCTGAGTGCTGGGATTACAGGCGTGTGCCACCATGCCCGGCTTTCTTTCTATATTTTCTATAAAACATTTTCCCCTATATCCCATATATTTATTTTTTTTTATTTTGAAGCAATACAAAATAATATTTTAAAACAATTATACTAGACAAGGTAATAGAAATTCATCAGGATTATTGTTGTATTGCAGGATATTTTCTTCAACTTAGATGTCCAGGGCCAGCTAGATAGCTCAGTGGGCTAAGTTCCTTTTTTAGCCAAGTGCAGAGACCAGGTTGAATCCCTGGCACCACGTGCCATGCCAGCCGGTCACAGAGTCCCAGCTCTGGGAAGACTGAAAATAGGGAGGTCAGGAGTCTGTGCTGCACAGTGAGACCCTGTACCAATTACATAAAGGAAAACAAACAGGGCCGGCCAGACAGCTTAGCAGATTAAAGCAACTGCTTACACAGACACACCGAACAAAGTTTGATTCCTGGCATTCAGTGCCAGGCCTAGCCTCAACCCAGGGCAAGCTGAGATGCAGATTGAGACCGGGCATGGTGACGCTTGCCTATAACACCAGCAGGTGGGAGGCTGAAAACAGGAGAATCACTATGTGTCCGATCTATGTACTTAGACCCTGTAGACCCTGTACTAGAAAAAACAAAAATAAAAGAGGGGGGAAGGAAGGAAGGAAGGAAAGAGAGAGAGAGAAAGAAAGAAAGAAAGAAAGAAAGAAAGAAAGAAAGAAAGAAAGAAAGAAAGAAAGAAAGAAAATTTAAAAAAGAAAAGAAAGCAAATAAACAAAAAAATGAGCTGTTCAGGTTATCAGATATGTGTGAAAATTGGAATAAAAAAGTTAAAAAAATTAAGAAGAAAAAATATAAATAAAAAGAAAACATTTTAAACATTAACTGATCCTTTGAAAACAAACAGTAGAAATCAGCAGTATAATTAACCAAATTATCTGACATAAATGTAGCTTTTCACCTTTTTTTCTTTGTCTTTTTCCTTATCCCAATTCCTCATTCCCAGCGAGTAAATTATTCCCCTTTCACAGTATCTATTCTACCTTTCAGATTTTATTTACTCTTTCAAGTTCTCACACTATCAGGACAATACAATGTTTGTATGTGTGGGTCTGGTTTGTTTAACTTACCAAAAGTGTCTTTAGTTACAACCATTTATCTACAAAAGCCTCAAATTTATCTTTTTTTCATAGCTGAGTAATGCTCCACTGAGTACAAATATCATGTCTTCTTTATCCGCTGCTCAGGTGATGAGCATTCAGGCTATTTTCATGATTTAGCTATGACAGATTACACTGCTATAAAAAGGGGTGCCCATGTTTATATATCTCTACAGTATGATGATTTCTGTTCTTTGAAAAAAATACATAGGGTAATAGCTAGCTTGAATGGGACCTCTGGTCCTAGCTGTTTTTTTTTTTTTTCCGTTTTTTTTCCGGGGGAGGGGGGGATGAAGGGTCTATAGGGTGTTCAGGGACTCACTAATAATCAGACTCATAGTGATCTGCTTGCTTACACACTCCCTAGAGCTGGGATTACAGACACATGCCACCCCACCCTGTCTCTCCAGTCCTAGCTTTTTGAGGAATCTTCATACTGTTTTCCATAATGGTTGTTCCAGCCTGCACTCCCTCCAACAGTGGAGAAGGGCGTTCCCCAGAGTCTCTCCAATATTTGGTGTTGGTTGACTTCTTGATGACAGTCATTCTTCATGGTGTAGGATGGTACCTCAGCATTGTTTCAATTTGCATCTCTTAAATGCCCAATACTATTGATCAGATTTCCATATATCTGTTTGCCATTTGTTTCTCATTTATAAAGTCTGTATTCAATTCAGATACTCAGTTTTGCATGGGATCTGTACATTTTGGAGACATGACTTTTTAACGTCTTTGTATGTTCTACAAAGGAGATCTTCATCTAAAGGAAACTCCACTGTAATTTTTCCCCAATTGGTGGATTTTGTTTCTATTCTGTTGGTGATTCGTTGATTATTTATTCGTTTGTTTATTTATTTATTTATTTTATTTAGAGACTGTCTTGCTGTGCAGTTCAGGCTGGCCTTGAGCTCACTTTTGTAGCCCAGGCTGGTCTCGAACTTGCATCGATCCCCCTGCCTCAGTCTTCCGAGTACTGAGATTACAGGCGTGCACCACCACGCCCAGCCCTTTGGTTGGTGATTTCTTTTAATGTGCAGAGACTTTTCAAAAAGATGAGATCCCACTTGTTAATTCTTTGAATTATTTCCCATGCAGTTTGATTTTAGTTTATGAACTCTCTACTACTCCTCTGTCCTTAAGATTTCTGCTCACTTTTCCTCTAAAACATTTGGTATTTCTGATTTAACATTTAAATTTTTGATCCACTGTGATAAAAAATGCATGTGATAGGCATGGCTCTATTTTTATCCTTTAGTGTGTGGAAAACCAGTATTTCCAGTACAACTCATTAAAAAGGTTTTCTTCCAGTGAACATGTTTGGCCCCTTTGTCAAAGACAAGGAGGCTGATTGTGTTTGCAGCTGTGTCTGCATCTTCTACTTTGTTCTGTTGATAGTCAGGTCTGTTCTTTTCCAAGGACAATGCTGATGTTTTCACAGTAACTTTGTAGTACAATTTTAAGTCAGGGATTGTGATACCACCTGCCTTTTGTTTTGTTGCTATTCTAGGTCTTTGCTATGATTTGTGTCTAATTGTCCCCACAGAGCCTCATCAAGTCAATGCCGCAAACTTCTAGAGGTTGTGATAAATCTACCAACCAAGGCTGGGATTACAAATGTGTGCTACACCCACCATGGGACAGATATCCTGGATGCAGTGTAAGGAAAGGAGAGAGGCTTGTCTTCTGCCTCTGCTCCTCCATTTTTGCTCTTGCTGTTTTCTATTTCCTGCCACCAAGATCTGGTGTGGTCTGCTTTATGCTACTCTACCTTGGAGCATATAGACTGAAACCTCCACAAACTGTGAGCTAAATAAACCTTTTATTCTTTAATTGTGGGTGTTAGATAGCTTGTTCCATTACTGAGAGGAAAGAAACTGAGACACTGTCTGTTGGTCCCAAATGAGCTTAGGAACCTTGCTTTTCTAGAATTGTGAGGTATACTAATGGCATTTTAATTGGGATTGCCTCGAATCCGTGTAACAGTCATTTTCACAATGTTGGTTTCTCCTATCCAGCTGCCCGGAATGTCTTTCTGTTTTCTGAAATCATCCATGATCTCTTTCTTCTGGGTACTATAATTTTCGCTGTATACATCTTTTACTTTGTAGCACTGATTTCTAAGTATTTCACTTTTTTAAGGGTTACTGTGAGAAGTGTGGTTTCCATAAATTCTCTCTGTGTGCATTAGCTGTGCATGTAAGTGAAAATGATTTTTGTGTGTTGATGTTGTATACTCCTACACTAGTGATTTTGATTGTTAAATCAAAAAGTCTCAGGCTAGCCAGACAGCTCAGTGGACTAATACACCTGTATAGGCAGAGGGCAGTGGCCGGGTCATGATCCCCAGCATGAAATGCTGGCCACACACACAGGGCATGTTGAGACAGTGATTGAGACTGGGCATAGTGTCATGTGCCTGTAATCCCAGCACTTGGGAGTCTGAAAACAGGAGAATCACTGTGAGTCCAATATACATAGTGAGACACTGTAGGCCCTATAAACCTTGTCATGAATTCATAACAAAAGAAGAAAATGACAAGATTCTTGGAGTTTTTGAGCTAATATACAGTATCATGTCATCTGCAAATAATGATAATTTCACTTCTTCCATTCCAGTCATTATGTTTCCAGGACCATACTGAGTAGGAGGGGTGACAGTACACATTCTTGTCTTGTTCCTGAATTTCAAGTGGAAACTTTCAGTTTTTGCCCACTTAGTATAGTGTTGATGGTTGGTTTCTCACAAATGGCTTTTATCAGGTTGAGCTAAAAACAATTTATTCAGATTTTCTGTAGTGTTTTTATCATGAATGAGTTTTGGCGCTGGGGAGATAGATCAGTAGAATAAGTGCTTGCCTGACAAATGCCAGGCCCTGAGTTCAATCTCTGGTGCCACCAGGGATTCCATTTTTTTTTTTTTAAGCAGAGATTGAACTCAGGCCCTTGCGTTTGCCAAGTAAGTGCTTATCCTACTGAGCTATCTCCCCAATGCCTGTTTGCTAGTATTTTATTAAGGACTTTTACATCTATATTCATTAGAGAGATTGAGTTTAATGCTCTTTTTCTGTTGGATCCTTCTCTGTTTCTCCAGAAATGAGCTTCTCAGAAAGGCTTCACTTTCAATTTCATTGAAGAGTTTGAAAAGAGTTAGCATTAGGTCCTGTCTATATTTCTTGTACATTTAAGCAGTGAATTCATCAGGACCTGGCTTGCTGTTGCCAGCAGGAATTTATTCCACTTTCAATTTCCTTGACTGATGCTGGGCTATTCAGAAATTTTAGATCTTTTTGATTCAACTTTGGTAGTTTGTATGTATCTAGAAATCAGTCCATTTCTTCTTTTTTTTTTTTTTTTTTCCATCGTGAGAGATTAAAGATTTTGCAACTAGGTATTGGTGATCTGAAATTCTATAGAGTCTATAATGACTTCAATCATTTCATTCCTTATTGCAGGAAGGGAAACATTTTCTTCTATTTTTTGATAAGGTTGCCTGAGTAGTTACCAATTTTATTTATTCTTTCAAAGAACCAACTCTTCAACTCACTATTTCTTTGTATTGTTTTCTTCATTTCCATTGCATTTATTTCTGCTCTGACATTTAGAGTTTCCTGCCTTCTTTAGGCTTTTGGCTTCGCTTGTTCTTCTTTTTCTGGGGGCTTGAAATATAACACAGGATCATTTATTTGGGCTCATTTTGGTTTCCTGATGTGAGAATTTATTGCTATAAATTTCCTTAAGCTAGACTGCATTGCATTCCACAGATTGGTTAATTTTTATCTGTATTTTCATTAGACTGTAAATAGCATTTAATTTCTACTTTAAATTCATGTGTAATCCACTGATTGTTCAGAAGTGCATTATATGTCAGGCATTTATTTATAGCATTTTTGGTGTTTTTCTTAACAATAATTTCCAGTTTCATTGTGCTATCGTGAGATATTATGGGTAGTACAATTTCAATTCCCTTGCATTTACTTAAGCCTTTTCTTCAGGCTAGCATATGTTCTATTTTGAAGAATATCCCAGGTACAGCTGAGAAGAATGTGAATTCTGATGCTGCTTGGTGGAACACTGTAAAGTTTTACCAAGTCCATCTCTTCATGAGTTTTTCTAAGTTCTGTTATTTTTTTGCTTAATTTTTACATAGTTAACCTATCTTATTGTGACAATGAGGTGTCAAATTCCCCCAGGACAATTATGTTATTGTTCATTTGATTTTTCATGTCTGTTACAATTTGTCTTATATAGTTCGTTGCTACTGTATTGAGTGAATATATATTTATAATTGTTATATCTTTCTCTTACACTTTTTCCCTAAAATTTCATATTCTTTATCTCTTTTAATTAATCTTCACTTGGGGTTGACGTTGCCAGAAGTCAGAAGAGCTACCCCTACTTTTTTCAGGGTTGCTATGGCATGGAATATTATTTTCTATCCTTTGTCATTCAGTCCATTAATTTCCTTTTGACTAGATGTGTTTCTTATATACAACATATTGTTGGATTTTGTCTCTTCATTCGATATGCCAGTCTGTTTTTGTTTTTTTTTTTGATCCATAAATTGAGACTATTTACATTGATGGTTATAACTCACATGCATTGGCTGATCTTTGTCATGTTGTTTTCCTACTATACGACCCCTACTTTTGCCTCCTGTTTAACTGCTTGCTTTAGTTGGTGATTCTCTTCTGTTGTTTTTGAAATTATGGTCATTTTCACCTCTTTCTAAAATATTTGTCAGTACTCTTTGAATGGTTGACTTGATTGTCATGAATTTCTTCAGTTGTTCTTTGTCATGGAAGTATCTAATCTCTCCATTAAATTTGATATATAGTTTTGATAGTCCTGAAAGGTACGTCAATCTTGATTGGAAATTGTTTGCTTTTAGTTGCTGAAATATCTCACTCCAAGATCTTCTTGATTTGATGGTCTGTATTGAGAAGTCTGTTGTGATTCTGATAGGTTTTCCATTATAGGCGATCTGCCTTTTCTCTTTGACAGCTTTTCATATACTATTATTTTGTTTAATTTCCCGGATATTGATTATTATGTGTCTGGGTGAGGATTTATTTTGATCGTGGCTAGATGGAATTTCTATGGCTCAGTTATATATGTCCGATTCTTTTCCCATGCCTTGGAAATTTTCTGCTACTACTTCTGTAATAATTTTTATATAATTTCTGTTAGCTCCATCTGTGTCATAAATACATATTAGTTTTATCTTAGAGCCTTAACTTGCAGCTATTGCATTGTGATTTACTGGTTCTTTGTTAGCTTTAAGAGATCTTCCCTTTCTTGTTCACTACCTACAATACTGTCTTCAAGGTCTGAAATTGTGTCATCTGTTTCACTGAAGTGGTTTTTTCAGCTTTCAATGGAAGTTTTAATGTCTCATGTATCTATTTGAATGTATTTTATGTATGCTAATTATTTTCTGTATTGTTCATTCACCATTTCCATGATTTTCCTATTCTCTTCTAGTTTTTACCTATGTCTTCTTCAAATGTATTGAATAATTCTTTCATGACTGTTGTCATTTCCTTTTTACCTGAGACATCATTCTTGATCTGATTTCCTCCATAGCCTGATGGAGTTGTTTGATTATTTCAGTTGGCATCATCTCAGAAATTTCAGGTTTCTGACTTCAAAGTTCTATGTGCTTGCATCCTGGACTTGTTTTGAGTGGACCAAAGGCCTCAACATTGACTTTTGTTCCTTTCTTTTGTCATTTTTGAAGGTCTCAATATTATTCCAGAAACTACAGTAATGGAAGGGGTCAGTAGGGGTTGAGTAAGGCTGTCAGGAAAATAGGAGGCCATGATAGGCTGACCAAAGCTCCTGCCATGTGGGGTTCAAAGTGGCTTCCACTTCAGCAATGGGAACAAACCATAGCCCAAGAAAGGTCGGATAATGATGAGTACAGGCTGAAGTTCTCCAAGGCTTTCTGAACGGTGAGTTCACAAAGACTCCCACACATCTCTGGGGAAGTCTTCCAGGCATCTGTTTTCAGGTCCCTATGGCCATCTCCCTGGGCAATGACAGGTGGCAGGGCTCCACCAAGTCCTGGCAAGGGGACAGGGGCAAGGCTCACCAGGTGCCCTTGGAAGTCCTCTAGGCAAGCTGGGAAGGGGTCAGAGGAGAGCCAGGAAAGGCCCACCAAGTACCCCTGGCACTCTTACAGGTGAGGACTGGCAGTCAATAATCAGCAGAACTACCGGAGGCTCCGGGGTAGACTCATCCTTTATATCTTAAAACATGGGTGGGGTGGGGGGAGGCTCAGCCTTCATAGCTTAAAAAATATATTATTTCTTCTATGAAAGTATCTAAGCATTCCCTTTCCCTTCAAGTTAGAAGCCCTTTTTAGAGCCCTTACATTAGTTCTTACATACTTTTCATTGTACCAGCTAGTAATCTTTTACTAATCTATCTGCCTCAACTCAAGCATGTATTGTTTAAACTTAGAGACATTGTGGCCTAACATATATATCCACAAAGTACATAGTACTTTTTGCTGATCAATATATATTTTATGGAAGATTTCAGGAAAGAAGATACTCTGGAAGGACTTTAGTCGATTAAAGAAATAGGAAAAGTGCTATTTCACTAGCAAAAATTTTTAAAATATCTGACTGATATCAAAATTTATTACCATATATCCATTCTCTGAATATTAAAGACTTACTATGTTTCTATGTCAATTGATGTTCTCTTTCTTAAAAAATCTGCATTTATCACCCATAATTAATAAATTAAAATTTTAAGAGAAGCATGCTGGAAAATAGACTACAACTCTCAGAGAATAATTTTTGTATAGCAGATATTTTACAATTTCAGCTTCACTATATGAATCACATTATTTCAAACTCTACTAATTAAAAATGTATAATTATTCAGTCATAGACCAGGGTGAAATTTATCTTGTGAATTTCACATATAAAAAGTCAAGTTTTCTAAGACAAAAAAAAAAAAAAAAACCAGCATAAAAAGGATTTCAGAGGAAATATTTATCTGATTTAACAGAATTGGTTACAGCTCTTAGAATCATTTTTCTATATAAAGGTAATCAATAGTGTAATTGTAATTCATTGTCTTATTTCTTAAAGCAGGTTCTTTAGAAGATTCTCTATGTAATTCTCTTTAACATAGATTAGGTTACTTGAAAGTAATGAAGTTCAGTTTTAAAGGTGTGATTTTAACTTTTAATTACTTCAAGGTATTCTTTCACATATTTCAAGTAGTGCTGAGTCATCTTTGAAGTCAGAATGAATAAGCATAATTCATCTAGCTATTCATTTATTAATTCAATGAATACTTATTGAAAACATACTATTTTCAAAGTCCTATCCTAAAACCCACAAACAGACCAAAGAACAAACTTGACTGACCTTGTCACGGAGCATATATCTCACTGTAGACACCAAAAATAAATGAAGAGTGAAAAACGAGGAGGAGGTGCTATGATAAAAACAAGACTATGATAAAACATTGAAGTATTTCTGGTTGAATCAACAAAAGTCATTTTTCTGAGGAAGAAATAGTTAAACCAAGATCAAATATGACAGCTGCCCCCTCCATTCAGAGGATGAAATTGTTGTAATATTACATTTTGGTGCTGAAAGGAACGATGAGAAGACCTGATGATGGTAGCTCAGAGGACTCACTGAGATTCAACCCTCAGTGAGCCAAGAACCCCTGAAGCAAATCAGCTTTATTTCGAGTAACGAGCGAGATCTTGTGCATACTCATTACAGTAAAGGAGTACCATATGCTTAGTCATGAATGTGACCATGATCTCTATTAAATTCCATTCTTTCCCTATCAGCTTCACACAAGGATCAACCATTAGCATTCCAAGCAAGGAAAAAAGCAACAAATAGAGAGCCCAGAGTGAAGCTGCTATCTATCACCTGGAGTCCCAGCTTTCCGGGATTTTCAGCAATAGATCACAGCTGTGCCTGGAACGCATTCATTACACTCCATTTCTTAAAATGCTAGTTAGGCTACAACTGAACACTGTGATAGCTAGTCCAAGGTGGTATGTAGTGAAAAGAGACAGGGATAAAATGAGAAGTTGCAGAAAGTGAGAGCTCACTGATCACAAACAGTTCTGAAGTTAAGAGTTCAACTTATAGTCTCAGAACAATTGTGTGACTCTAGATTTTCAAGAGCATAAGACAATGTGGTTTCAAAATTTACTATGTATGCAGCACTATACAAAAACTAATTTATAAATGACATAATGGGAGAGACAGACAGACAGACAGACAGAGAGATGAGAACTCTGAAGTCAGTAGAAAAACCACTGGAGATGTTACCATGACAGTGTAGAGAGTACTGAGAAAAGACTGGTCAATTATAGGTCATTTTGGAAGAAAAGTCTAGAACTTTCTGACACTCTATGTGATTATGGATGTGAAGAAAAGAGAGGAAAAGAGATGGCCTGTGTGCTCTTCAGCGGAGCTACTAAATAACCATGCCTTTTACTCAAAAGTAAGTAAGTGGGGATGTAAGATTCAGGTCTCTGATCTGAGCTCCTAATGTTTCAGATATTTATGGCAAATAAGTAAGCCACATAGAGTTGGATCCAAGAAGGAAGTTGGGAGAAACAATGAAAAATATGATGATACTAACTGAGGTGAAAATAATCACCACTGGAGGGAATAACTTTAAAGACACATAACTAGATGAGATGGTTGAGAAATTCTTAAAAGTAATGAAAATTTTTTTCAGAAATATACTCCATGTAGCACAAAGATTTAGAGGCTTAGCACAACCATTGAAGAGATATACTCAGAAAACTTAAAAGCCCAAAGAATTTAACACCAAAGAATCCACAAGAAGAAAAAAGAAATCAAGAGGAGAATGATCTACTGTGTCAAATGTTGAAATCAAGTAAAATAAGGGGAGAGGTGATCACAGGCTTCTTCAAAACATGCATTAATGGAGACCATGCTCTGAACAGCTTCAGTAGAGCAGAGGCCACGGAAGTAGGCTTAAAGCAAGATGAGATAAGCATGAAACAGGAAGGACCAGATGATCACTAAACTCATTAGTTATCTATAAAATTTGTTGCAAAATATGAGCAGTGAACTTGGGATGTAAGTGAGAGTGACAAGACTTGAAAGAAGACAGCGACATCAAGGTATGCCAGGCAGTCAACGGCAGTGCTCCCATAATACCTGGGACAGGTAGCACAGGAGAAGATGAGTTTAAAAGCTGGAATTCTGAAGGCTGGCAAGGTGGCTTAGCAGACTAATGGCTTGCTTAGGCAAGTGCAGTGACCGCGTTCTATCTAGGTATCACATGCCGGGGGCCCGGAGTCTGGATGTGGTGCCACCCCTGTAATGCCAGTGCTGGGGGAATGAAAACAGAGGGATCAATATGAGTCTGAGCTGTGTAGTGAGATCCTGTACCAAATACGTTAAAAAAGAAAAAAAAAAAAAAAAAACACAAAAAACCTGCAATTCCTCCAAAGACGAGCAGCAGCAGGACCCAGGGCATGTCCAAGAGGAGGCTCCACAGTAGGGCACAGCCATTCCCTGCACCCTAACTGAGGAGAGGGAAAGTCGGAGGCAAAAAACTGAGAGGACTTCCCATTGGGGTTCTTCTGTCACATGTCTTTATTTACTTATTGATGAAGTGTGAGGTAGCGTCTTTCCTGAAGACTTTGAGTGATAAAACTTAAGGTGAAATACCCATGTATTTTGCTTTTTCAAGAACATTCCTGTCTTTGAGCTAGATAATTTAACCGGAAAGTGGGTTTTGGTGGCAACAGTGTGACAGCTCTGAGGAGCTTGATGTTTGCAAGGAAGTAAATGTGTTGGAATGAAAAGATGGGATATAAAGAATCCCCCTTTAGAGTAGAACAGAATCTGCCTTAATTTCCTTTAATTGATTTTTTATACATGATGTAACTCAGAAGTACCTTTGATTTCTAGACATTTGAATTGGTTGTTGTTTTTGTTGTTTTTGCTGCTGCTGGTGTGTTTGTTTATTTGATTTCACTTGTTTGTTTTGGTTTTTGAGGCAGAATCTAGTCATGTAATCTAGGATGGTCTCGAAATTGCAGCGATCCTCCTGCTTCAGCCTGTCAAGTGCTAGGGTTGTGCTGATGTGCCAGGCCGACGACATTTGGCTTTAGAGACAGCTCCAATTTCCCTCCTTCCTTCCTTCCTTCCTTCCTTCCTTCCTTCCTTCCTTCCTTCCTTCCTTCCTTCCTTCTTTCCTTCTTTCTTTCCTTCCTCCCTCCCTCCCTCACTCCCTCCCTTTCACTCTCTTTCTCATTTTGAAGAATTTTTTCTCTTCCTAATAAATATGCTTTAAAAAACAAACTTCCATTTATTATTATCGTCATCATCATCATTGTATAGGTCAAAATTAAAACTAAAAAATCAGAAGAACATAACCTCAGAGTGAAAGCTGGCCTTTCTCATTGAGTTGAATTAAATAAATCTAACTTTCTGGACATCTCTAAGCATCATTCTTGCTTTCTTATTTTAGTCCTGATGAGCCCAAATTTACTGCTGGGCCAGCTGCAGGAGCATGGAAAGTGCTTCGGAGCGACTGGTACACAGGCTGAGTCAAGTCAACAGACTCAGTCCAGAGCCTTTGTGCAGACAGCTCTCAATCCTGCAGTCTTAGGACAATTGGAAAATTTTTGTGGACCTCAGCAAAATGACATATGTACTTACACCTTTCTGTTATAATGTCAACCTCCTGGAGCTTCCATGAATGTCAAATGAGATCACCTGTGTAATTGACCTTATGTAATGCTTAGTATATGTTAAGTGTTCTTTTATTACAATACATATAAC
Source organism: Myocastor coypus (assembly GCA_004027025.1). Taxonomy (NCBI): domain Eukaryota; kingdom Metazoa; phylum Chordata; class Mammalia; order Rodentia; family Myocastoridae; genus Myocastor; species Myocastor coypus. Next base: position 80,173 of record PVJA010002980.1, on the reverse strand, counting down.
ACTGTCCTCCATGCCCTTCCTGGAATTATCACTAATGGATGTGTTCATCCAAGTTTTTGTTCTCTTTCACTAAAAATAAAATCAGTTTAAGACAGGGGTGGCAGTGCATGCCTGTAATCTCAGCATTTGCAGAGGCTGAAACAGGAGAATGACAGTTTTAAACCATCAACTGAGCAGCTCGGTGATAGCCTGTCTCAAAATAATAATAATAAAAATAAAAATAAAATAAAAATAATAAAAAAAAAAAATAATAATGAGTGGAGATGTAGCTCAATGTGAAGACCCTGGGTTCAATCCCCAGTACTGGAAAAAATGTCATTTTAAATATTTGATTAGAGGGGCCCAGCGGGATGGCTCAGTGGTCTAAAGCGCCTGCTTGGGAAGCTTGGGCGGCTTTAGGGACCGCGGTTCGATCCCCGGCACCACATGCTGTGCCAGCCCTGCCCTCTGGGGGGCGGGCTGAGCCGGCCATAAAAATGAGTGAATAAACAAGCAAAGGTTCTGAAACAAGAATAAAAAATAAATAATAAAATTTTAAAAAATAAATAAATAAATAAATATTTGATTAGAATACGTATCAATTTTGATGAAAGAAGAAAAGGTTTCCATTATTAAGATGAAAATTTAAATAGCATAGTGTTCCTACCTAATTTATATTTACACAGTTGATATGAAATCTCAACACTGAATCTGAAAGTGTTATCCAGAGCCTTTCTCCAGAGGTTATTTACTGTCATCCCTTCAGAACTCCGCAGTCCAATTATTTCATCAATCTAGGGAGAGTGTTCAAGAATTCCTTCAAGTAGAAGACATGATTTTAAGAAAGAAAGGGGTGCTATTCAAGGTAACGCTGAGAATATACCACAAGACCCACCCTCAGAGCCTCACTTTGCCTCCACATGTGCCATGGAAGCAGCCTATTCTCCAGTCCCCCAAAACCAAGTGTCAACAGCCTGGTCCAATTCTGACACTAAGCAGAGTTGCCAAAAGCTAAATCCCCCCTTCTTCAGCATGTTACTCTACAAAGGGTGCCCAGATTTCCCAGATTTCTCTCGAGGCTACTGAAAACTAGAGCACTTCCATAACCTCTTCTTCAAATTCAATAATTTACTAGAACAATGTAGAAAACTCAGGGAAATACTTTATAATCATTGATTTATTATGAAGGATACAGTACAATTCAGAAGCAGCCATGTGGAAGAAAGGCATAGGGTAAGACACAGAGGGAAGATTGAAGAGCTTCGTGCCCTCTCTGGATGTACACTGATGTTTCCATCAACCCCGGAAGCTCTCTGATCCCTCTGTGAATAATAGATGTAGGTTACATTACTTAGTCATGACTAATTAGATCATGGGTCATTGGTAATGCACTCAATCTCCATCCCTCTCTATCTTCAGAGATGGAGAAGGACCAGCGTGATCTAACCATTTAATCATGTGGCTGAATTCCTGGAGATTCACCTCTCCCCAAAAGACACCTCATTAGCACAGAAGAGGAAGTAAATTGCCAGGGTCAGAGAAGTGATGGGGTCAAAAGCCAAATATTTATGCTATCACACTTTAAGACAGGCAAACTAGCACTTTACTCCGGTAAACACTGTACTGAACTAGTCTCGTTCCACTTCCAGAGAAGAACAGCTTTATGAACAACGAACAAAAGCACCCTGATTAATCTGATAACACTTACAAGACACTTCCTTAATGGAGAGGTGAGTGAGAATAACACAGACCATTTGATCACAGAAAATGGAGTTTATTCTTCAATAACTATGTTAATGCAACCTTTTGGAGTATGTGAATACACTGTATTGATATACTTTAGCGGGCATGTCAATACACTACTTTGGGATGCCTATGAAGACAAATACTACTCTTTCTTTTGTTCTTTCTTTCTCTCTTTCTTTCTTGTACTAGGAATCAAACTAAGGGTCTCGTGCTTTCCAGGCGGTTGCCATACTGCTGTGGTGCATCCTACATATGACCAATACCCTTCTCATCATGATGGAAAGTTTCAATGAGAACCAAGTCGCTGTTCTATTCATGCAATGTGCATTTCAATGGAGGAGAAAGCGCACAAGTATAAATGCATACATGACACAATTTCACAGGTATCACTAAAACACACATACACAATAAAGACATATGGTGTTGGAGCATGGGAAGGTCTATTTTAAGGAAGCCCTCCTGGTGATGCTGATATTTGAGTTTTCACTGAAATGTGGCTGAAAACCAGAGAAAAATTCATTGGACCTCTTTTATAGGTTCTCAAAACAAGAGTGAATACTGATGCTTTCAAAAAGCTAAAGAAAAAAATCAGATTTTAGTAATGATAGTCAAAAAGAGTAGCAAAGTATAATGTAGAAAAACTCAGATACTCTAAGTATGTGACAAGCACATCTTCTTGTACTTTACCCACCACCCTTAGTGTAGCAGTCCAAATAAAAATGAAGCAAGCTCATGCGATTTTCTGATTTGCACACAGACTAATCATTTGCAAGAAGTTATTTTTTATAAGATGCAAACTATATACATCGCATTTGAATCAATATGTGGAGATCGATGGTCCAATGATGTCTAATGAGATTTGAGGGATATACAATGCTTCTCCTAGTTCTTTCAGTGAGAACGTTGGAGTTCCACGGATCAATAGACAACGATCCAGACTGCCCTTTCTAGCAGACAGCCTTGCTGGGCAGGGGTCTATCCAGCTGCAGCACTTGGCTACACAGACCCTGGGTGGAATCTCTTTCTCCTTTCAAGTCCACAATGCAGTGTGCTTATCTGTTTGCTATGACATTTCTCCTATTTGACTTGTGCTCAATTTTGGATTCAGCTTTTGACTGTTTCTGTACTTTCCACTAGTTTGGAACAAAAGGTTTACTCCTCACTCAGCAGGTGGAAGTGGGGACATGTCACCATTTCCCTCATTTAAGATTTCTCAAATTCAAATTTTAAGAGTATAGTTGAGTTGTCAAAAAATGATAAACAAGAGCCTGGCGTGGTGGCGCACGCCTGTAATCCCAGCACTCAGGAGGCTGAGGCAAGAGGATCATTGAGAGTTCGAGACCAGCCTGGGCTACAAAACTGAGCTCAAGGCCAGCCTGAACTGTACAGCGAGACCCTGTTTCAAAAAGACAAAAAAGGGGCTGGGGAGATAACTCCGTGGCACAAATGCCTGCCTGGCAAGTGCAAGGTCATGAGTTTGAACCCTGGTTCTGCCAAAAAAAAAAAAAAAAAAAAAAAAAGATAAACAATAAATTTTAAGAGCCCTTATTTCATCATTTTCTTTCTCCTCCCATTGTCTACTTGGGCCCTAAAAATCCCCCACAGTTATCTATTTGCTTGAATATCTTTTCAGTGTTTCTTTATATAAATACAATTATGCAAATAACATTAAATCCTTCTTTTATCCAAATTTTACACAAAAATAAATACGTTGTACATTATTATGCTTAGTTTTCTCATCTCATTCAATATGGTGGTTTCTGGATCAATACCTAAAGAGAAGACCTTTATATTTTTATGTAGTTATAAAACTTTCATTGTGTAGCTACATTGTACTCTTTTTAACTTAAATGCAGCCAATACTTTTGTACTCAGGGACTAGGTATAGCTCACTGGTAGGGCACTTGCCCAGCTTACACAAGTCACCTGTCAGAATGCCTATTATTAGAAAAGTAAGGAAAGAAGTAATATAATGATTTTGTGCTTTGCAGTAGAAAGAATTCTAAGATGATATCTCATGAGTCCCACCTTACATAACACCCTAGGCTGAGAATGGAAGGGACCCTTGGATTTGATAGACAGGAGGGAAGAAAGGCCAGGGCGTCAGGCAATTCACATGGAGCTCTCTCCAAGCTCTAATAATGTGGCTCCATCCTGCAGATGCTGTCAGACACCCTCCCCTGGGTCCTCAGGCTGAGCAGAACCTCTGACACACAGGAGGGGCAGGGACACAGTTTTCAGAGGATGGAAGTGTAGCAGAGAACCTTAGTGGACTCAAGTTATTTAAAGCCTTGAATTAGCGTCACAGGTTTTCTTCACAAAGTCCCTAACTATGTGACTTAAAAAGCCAAATGTCCCTCTGTCACGATTCTGGGGGCTAGGAGTTTAAAATTAAGGGGCAGCAGGGTTGGTGTCTTTTAGGGCTGTGAATAGGAATCTGCTCCTCCTCTCATGTTCTGGTACCCCGGGAAAGGAGCTGCTTGGTTCACAGAAGGCTTTCTCCCTGTCCTCCCTCCTTCCGTGTCTACCTTCAGGTCCTAGCTTCCCCTTTATGTAACGTCGCTGGCATATGGAGCAGGGCACACTATAATTTCTTCATTTTTGCCTTTTGATATTGAAAGGGTAGAACTTCGGCGTTTTGGCAGCTCACAATCGAACTCGAACTCCTCCTGTTCAAGGGCTTTTAGACAAATATCCATTGCCAGATATAATCAAAACCCGGCAATAAAGTGATTTTCTTGAAGTGATTTTTAATAATCTTTTCTAACTCTACTACCTTAAACCTGTCTCATGTGATTTTTTTTCTAAACTACTGAAAAGTTAAACTTTTCTGCATCTCAAGATCTTCAGAATTCCTAAATAATGGGTTCAGCATAAAAAGGTAGAGTACCAATTTTTTTTTCAAAATCAAAACAAAGCAACAGGAAAAACAATCTTTGACTCATTAAGTTATTATTGGAGAGAAAAATCAAACTAATTGAACTCCCAACCTGTCAATGACCAAGATACTTGAAAATAAAAAAGCTTAATTTTATTTTGTTTGCATTATTTGAAATTTAGCATTTCAGCATGAAACTAGAGGTGAAATGTGATGCATCCTCTAGGGCTTAATAAGCTGCATTTTGTAAGTAAAACTTTAATGGGAGAAATTAATATCTTATACAATTTTAACTGGAACAAAAAAATGAAAAGCTAGTGATTGAGCAACTTATAACCTGTTACATTATCATGCCATGATTTCTTACTATATAAAAGTGATCCTTTTATTCCTGTAGTTGCAACTTTTGAAAACAGGCTCATAAGTTACAAAAATAATTTATGATTCATACGTTCAGGAATGAAATGTTATCTGTATCAAACTCATGAGAAATTTCCTATTTGGGGTGCGTGTGTGTGTGTGTGTGTGTGTGTGTGTGTGTGTGTGTTCTTTTTTTTAATGGATGGGAGAGGTAGTACTGGGAATTGACCTCAGAAGCTTGAGCTTGCCAGGCAAGCGCTGTGCTGCTTAGCTATATCCTGAGAGCTATGTATTATATTCTTTTATGCTTTGCCATATTTAATTTAACCTCATTGTTGTCTTTCATTTTCATTTTTGTAGGCTGACAGTGTTTTTAATAAAGATAAACACAATAGTTCAGGCTTGAGGGGAAGAGTCAAAAGAGGGGATGAACTTGATGCAAATTTAGATTTTTTTAGTGGGTAACCTCCACTGTGCATTTTTTCTGTGTGCTTGCAAAATACTGTTTCCCTTTGACTCTGGCAATAAAAATAACAGTTGATCCAAACATTGTCCTATCTTTTTCTCTTCTATTCTTTTCTGCTTTACCTCTGGGTCTTCCATTTCCACTCAGAGTTACAGATCAGCTGTAAAAGTCAGTGTTATTGGAGTCACTTCTGTATTTAAAGTACTGACCTGAATCACACTGTCATCTTCAGAAATGGAGTACACTTCAGATTACAAATATTATGGCTATTCCCTCAGCTGAGAAAAGCCATCCTCTTGTCTTGATACGCAGCATCTTACTTGTTTGTCTTAAGTTAAGCCTATTATGTTTATAGAGTACTAAAACCTCAGGTAGTGAGTGTAAGAAGTCACCTGAGTGGAACACAATGAAAGTGCAGTAACTGTTCACAAGTATCAGGCAGAGCTGTCGGCATAGACCATAGACTTCACTTCTTTCTTACTCCATCCTTACTGTGGCCATAATGCTGAATCACAGAAAAAGAAATCTTGAGGTCAGACCACTGCAGATAATAATCTGAAGTCAGAGTTTTCCAGAAAGCAGCTGCTGTACCATCCCAATAGTTACCCAACTTCCTTTTAGTCATGACCCTCTCTCCATTTTTATATGGATTTTCGTCATGACCCTCTCTCCATTTTTACATGGATTAGTTGTAATAACTAGAGGTTATATTTCGACATTTTCTTAGATTTCTATTGACACCTCAATAAATTTTCAGAAATATGTTAACTTAGAGTAATATTTATTTTGTTTTCCCATCCTATTGATAAAGAAGTCCAAGTAGAACCAGTTGTATTATTGACTTGGTATCTCAGATGGCCACAGTCAGAGGGCCATCTGAACTGAGCTTCTACCTAGACAACCTGGAGGAGAATCTGCTTCCTGTGTGACTCAACAAGATGGAAAAATCTAGTTCCTTATGGCTGCTATTTTTTTTTTTTTTTTGGCTTTTTGAGACAGAGTCTTGCTATGCAGTTCAGGCTGGTCTTGAGCTCACTTTTGTACCCCAGGCTGGTCTTGAACGCACAACAATCCTCCTGCCTCAGCCTCCCAAGTGCTGGGATTACAGGCATGTGCCACCACGCCTGGTTGATGGCTGCTAAAATTGATGCAGGATCATTTGATGTTCCATTCAACTATGGCATGAATTGCCAACTATGGTTTCTGCTGCCCTGAGGAAAAGAAGGCTACTTTGAAGAGCTACTGTGATTTTATTAGATCCAATCAGCTAGCTGAGGATAATCCTATGGCTAGTGACAAACCTGGGCAGAATTTCACATGGTGCTGTGTAGTTGACCATCTGTGAGTAGGGTCTTAGTGGTAGCTGCATGATATAATGACTCATAGTTCAGCCTCTTTTATGTAAGAAATATAGAAGTACAAGGTAGAAAATGAACATCACAATATGAGTTTCTGAAAGGTGACAGGTTACTACAGCCCAAATCAAAGGTATTATAACGGAAAAAGATTTGCTCTAATAGATTGCAAAAATGTCAAACATATTCATTTCATACGGTAGTTCAAAATGTAACTAAACAATTCAGAGAAAAAGTGAATATAGGAAAATGTGCATTCATAAAACAAGAAAGAACATTTTTAATGTTTTTAACAGAGTACAAATTAGAATTAAAACAAAACTACAAGTGATACAGAATTTCACTTAAAAAATAATGTGAATTTTATAGCACTTGTTGTCTTCATAGTGATGTCTTCCAATAGGTTTATTCATATTACAAGATATATATATATATATATATATATCTTGTAATATATATTATATATATAATATTATATATATTATATATTATATATTATATATAATATATTATATATACAATATATATAATTGTATAATATATATAATATTATATATATTATATATAATATATATTATAAAAATATATATTATATATATATATATATTCAAAATTAGAAGAAACGTGTTGGAGAGATAGTAACGTGGCTTAAGCACCTGATTAGCAAGTGCAAGGTCCTGAGTTTGATCCCCATCACTATCAGCAAATAATAAGAAAGAAAGAAAGAAAGAAAGAAAGAAAGAAAGAAAGAAAGAAAGAGGAAGAAGAAAAAATATAAGAATTTAAGAGAAAATGTACAAATAACTGAAAAAAGAAACTAAACAAACTAAAGATTATTGGTTCCTTTCCATAGACCAGCACAAATGCACAGTACAGTTATCCAAAACATCCTACTGACATACGGTAGATATATCTCTTTACTCCACTTCTTCTCCCGTCCTCCTTAACTCAGTAAGACTTTCCTTATGAATAAGTTCATTCTCTTGTACCAGTATCTATTGTATCTTTCAGATTCCATTTTTCTCTTTCAGATTCTCACACTAAGGAGACAATATAATGTTTGCATATACATGTTTGATTTATGTTACTTGAGTATATTCTACAGGTGCATTAACTTACCAGAAAAATAACTCTCAAATTTATACTGTTGTGTAGCTGAATAATACTACGTTGTGTAAAACTATGTCTTCTTTATGCTTTCCTTACTTGATGAGCATCTGGGTTGTTTCCAGGATTTGGCTATGAAAAATTGCATTGCTATAAATATGCACAGAAGTCAGCCATGATTTCCAGTTCTTCTGGAAAAATACCTAGAAGAGGAATGTATTTTTAGAATGGGATCATCAGTCTTAGCAATTGAAGGAAACACCACATTAATTTTCATAGTGGTGGTACCAGTCTGCACTTCCATCAACAGGGGAGAAGGGCTCCTTTTTTTCTAGCACTTGGTATGGGCTGACTTCTTAATGTTAGCAATTCTTTCTGGGGGAGATGAAATCTCATTGTTGTTTAAATTTGTCTTTCTCAAATGAATAATGATACTGAACATTTTTTCATATATTTACATGTAATCTATATTTTGTCCTCTGAGAAGTGTATATTCATTTCAGATGCCTATTTTTGGATTGGGTCTTTGAATTTGCGAACCTGTTTTGTTTTGGGGTTTCGTTTTCATTCTTTATATGCTTCATGTAGAATATGTTGTTTGGAGGGGCAGCCAACTAATTTTTTTTAAATCAATTTTGCTAAGTTTCTTTTCACTCTGTTGAAAATTTGTTTCGAATTGCAGAAATATTATGTGAAATATTTCCTCTGAAGCTTTCTTTTTGTTCATGAACTTTTTACCTACCCATATGTTTTTTAAGTTGCATACCTATATTTTCATCCAAATTATTCAGTGCTTCTCTTTTGATATTTAAATCTTTGATCTATTTTTATTGTACATGATGATAGGCAGGGTATATTTTTAGACATTGGCATGTGGAAAGCCTGTTTTTTTCCAGCACCAAATATTTTTAGACATTGGCATGTGGAAAGCCTGTTTTTTTCCAGCACTAAAATAAAACTGCATTTTATTTTATTCTGACCTGTGAACAGAAAAGCAAATACCGGAAACAAAGGCAAGCAAGGAAAAATAAAATTTACCAGTTAAATTAAATAAGCTGACAAATCCAGCACCATTTCTTAAAGGAGTTATGCTTCTTTCAGTGAACATGTTTGACCCTTTATCAATAATGTGGCTGAGTATGTGTGCAATTGTGCCTCTGTTTTCTAATCTGTTCCATTGAGCCTCAGGTCTTTCTCTATGCCAGCACCATACTGATTTTATCACAGGAGCTTTATAGTATAATTTTTAGTCAGTGATTGTGATGCCTCCTGACTTTCCTTTGTTTCTCAGGATTGGTTTAGATATTCTGGGTCTCTTTTGATTCCAAATGAACTTGAAGAATATTTTCTCTAACTCTGTGAAGTATATTGATGGTGATTTAATTGGAATTGCATTGAATATATATATATATGAATATATATGAATATTCATATATAATATATAGTTCATATATATATGAATTATATATATATATATATATATATATATATATATATATATATATATAAGAATTTTAGGAGTATTACAGTTTTCACAAAGTTGGCTCTTCCTACTCAGGAGCACGGCACATTTTTCTTTTTTCTCAAAACCTCTTAAATCTTTTTTCTCAGCATGTTGTATAAATATTTTACTTCCTTTGTGATTCCTAAATATTTCATTTTGTTGAATGTTCTTGTAAAAAGCATGATTTCCCTGAATTTGCTCTCAGTGTGCTCATTTTACACAAAAGTGTTACTGAGTTTTGTTTTTGACTTTGTATTCTGCCACATATCTAAATTTGGTAATTAAATCCACAAAACACTTGATGGATTTTGGGGGCGTTCTCTATGTGGAGTATCATGTCATCTGCTAATAATGATAATTTTACTTATTTTCCAATCCTTATTCCTTTTACTCCTCTCTCATGTCTAATTGCTCTGGCTAATGTTTATCAAAGTATATTGAATACCAGTGTAAACAGAGGACATCCTCATCTTATTAATGATTTGAAAGTGAAGGTCTTTAGTCTTTGCCCATTTAGTATGATGTTGGCTGTTGGTTTCTCATTAATGGTTTTTAACAGGTTGAGACATAGGCCATCTATTTCAATCATCTGTAGGGTTTTATAATAAATGAGTGTTGGATTTGTAAAAAGCCTTTTCCGCATCTATTGGGATGATCATGTGCTTTTTGTTCTGGGCTGTATTGAAGTGATGCATTACATTTATGGGTTTGTTTGTGTTGAAACACCCTGCATTCCAGGAATAAATCCCAATGGTTATGATGTATAATCTTCTTGATGACTTGCTGCATTCTGTTTGCTAGTGTTTTATTGATAATTTTTGCATCTGTATTCATTACAGAGATGGGCCTGTAGTTCTCCTGCTTAGTTGATCCTTACACTGGTTTTGGAAGCAGAGCAATACTTTCCTCCCTGAATAATTTTATGAGAATTGCTTCCTTTTCGATTTCATCGAAGAGTTTGAGAAAAATTGGCATTAAATCTTCAATGTCTTGGATAGTTTTACTGTGAATCCACTGGGACCTGGGCTTTTGGTAGGGTTTTTATTACATTTTCAATTTTGTTTCTTGTTTTCGGTATTCAGAGTTTGTATATCTTCTTGGCTCAGCTTTGGTATTTCATAGGTATCTAGGAAACTGTCCATTTCCTCAGTGTGTTCCATCCTGAGAGAGTAAAGATTTGGGAACTAGGTGTTATTGATCTTCTAACTTTCTCTGGGATCTGTAGTAATCTTTCATTTTCATTCTTTATTGCATGAATCTGTCTGCCCCTTTTTCATTCAGCTGGCTAGGGATTTATCTATTTTATTTATTCTTTTGAAAAGAACCAACCTTTTGATTCATTTATTCTTTGTATTGTTTTCTTTGCTTCTATATTTATTAATTTTTGCTCCAATCTCTATAATTTCTTACCTTTTTTTAGGCTTTGGGCTTGACTCGCTCTTCTTTAGGAGCTTAAGATGTAGCATAAAATTGTTCATCTGGGCTTGTTTCTTTCCATAAATTGCACTTTCACAAACATATGAATTTTACCACTATAAATTTTGCTCTTGAAACAGATTTTCTTGCATGCTACAGGTTCCAATATATTGCATTTGCTTTTTGGTTTGATTGTAATTTATTTTTATTTCTTCTTTAGTTTCATCTGTAACCCACTGGCTGTTTATAAGGTTGTTATTTAATTTCCATATGTTTATTCTATTTCTGTAGTATATTTTTCCAATAATTTCCCATTTTATTGCATTGTGATCAGACATTACACATAGGATCTTTTCAGTTGCTTTGCATTAACTTAAGAGTGTTCTGTGCTAATATATGGTCTATTTTGGAGATGTCTCATATGCAGCTGAGAAGAATGTGTATTCTATTGTTCCTGAGTGGAATGCTTTGTAAAGGTGTGTGCCACGTCAATTTCTTCAAAAGTTGTGTTTAGTTCTGATATTCCTTTGCTGATTTCTTGCCAGTTGATCTCTTTCTTTGTAACAGCAGTGTATTAAAGTGCCCCATGAATATTGTATTATTGCTCGTTTGATTTTTCATGTCTGTTAAAATTTGTCTTATGTAGATAAGTACTCCTACATTGGCTGCATATGTATTTATAATTACTATCTTTTACTGTTGCAGTTTTCGCTTAACACGTAAGTAGTAACTTTTTTTTATCTCTTTGAATGATTTTTGGTTGAAGTTAATATTGTCAGCAACCAGGATAGCTGCCCCTGCTTTTTAAGGATTTTCTCAAGTGCAGAGAATTGTTTTTCATCTTTTGACCTTTAGTCTCTAAATTTGTTTTTGAGTTAAATGTGCTTTTTTGTATGCAGCATATTATTGGATTTTGTTTCTTACTCCACTCTGGAAGTCTGTTTGTTTTGATTGGTGAGTTGAGGCCACTCACATTGATACTTACAACTGATATATATCTATATCTATCTGTGTATACAGATATGGATATAGATATAGATGATATAGATAGATTGATGCATATCTTTGTCATATAATTTTTCTGCTATAGTTTCTGTACTTTTCTCTTTTTAGTTTATTTTGTTTGGTGATTCCCATTGTTCTTGAAGCTTTGATCACTTCTGTCTTTTTCTACAGTATTGGTCAGTACTCTTTGTAGGGTTGCTTTGGTGTCATACATTTCTTTGAAATGTTCTTTGTCATGGAAGGTCCTAATTTTGCCACTGAATTTGATAGGTAGTTTTGCAGGATACATCAATCTGGCTTAAAAGTCATTTCCTTTTAGTACATGAAATACTTCACTCCAACCTATTCTTGATTTGTTAGTTTGTTTTGAGAAGTCTGCCACGATTCTGATGGGCTTTCCACTATAGGTGATTTATTTCTTCTCTCTTGCAGTTTTTAATATTCATTCATTCTGCTGAATTTCTGAGGCCTTGATTATTATGTGTCCCGGTGTAGATTTATTGTGATTATGGCTGTGTGCAGTTCTATATGCCTCCTTTATCTGTATGTCAGGTTTTTTTTTTGAATATTTGATAAATTTTCTATTGATACTTCTGAAAATAGCCTTTTCATGCCATTTATGCTGTCACCTACTGCTTCACTGACACCTATTATTGTTATATTATTTTTCTATGCAGCATGTTCTAGCTGTGTAATTGTTATTTCTGGATCCTTGTTAGTTTTTAAAGATCTTTCCTTTCATTTTCATTAACTGCACCACTGGCTGCACCACCGAAGACACATCTTCATCTGCATTCAAGTAGTTTTGTCAGTCCTCAGTGGAGGTCTGATTGTCCAGGATGCCTGTTTGCATCTGGTTCATACATTCAAATTCTTTTCTTTATTGTTCATTCAGTGTTAGCATCGTTTTTCTGTTCTCTACATTTTTTCTATGTCTTCTTCAGCTGTGCTGTGCAATTCTTGGATGATTGTTGTCATTTTTCGACTTAAGAGATTATTTTTTATCTTATTTCTTCTGTAGCCTGATGGACTTGTTTCTTTGCATTAGTTGTTATCACTTCAGAGATTTCAGCTGTGTGATTTCCAAATTCTTGTATGTCTTTGTATCCCGGCTTTGTTCTGCGTGGGCTAGAGGATTTATATTGCCTTTTTCTCCTGCATTTTGTCTTTCTGAGGCTCCCAGGTATCTCCATGACAGAATCCTTGCAGGCTGTCCAGAATCTGACAAAGTTCTTAAATGGCTCTGGTCAAGCTCAGTCAGTACCTGCTTGCAGTGGGCTCACGAGTCTCAGCTCTCTTCTATCCCAGAAGTCACTCAGAGTCCTTTTAGGATCTTAAAAGCTTGGATCTACACCAGCAGAAGCTCCACACTTGTACACTGAGGGCTAAGGAAAGTTAGAGCTTATCAGGGTCCCACAGGTCACCCTGAATCCACCCAAAATTTTAAGAAAATCTTTTTGACAATGCCCAAACAGCACATAGCAGTGGGCTATATCCAATAGTTACATTTTTCTCCAATTTCTTTGTTAGAAGTCATTCAATTATTGTCATGTTCCAGGTTTTGTGATTTCATTAATTAGCTTCTATGGCTCTGGGCCCTAGTAGAATGTTAACTGATGTTTTTTTGTTGTTGTTATTTTGTTTTTTTCATAATATTTGTACAATTTTAATGAGTTAGTTAAGAATTAGTTCTCAAAAAAGAAAAAGAAAAGATAGATATTCTTAGAGTACAAACATAAGCACTTTAAACAGGCAATTGAGAATACAAAGCAGGGTTAAGAAATCACCTTTCATCTTTCAGGTCATTTCTAATCATATTTTAGTTTTCTAATGGAAGCTCTTTAGGTAACTAAAGTATGACTCATCAGAGGGTCCCCTACCTGAAAAAAATCATTAAATAAATAGGGTTTATGGATGTAAATTATACAATCTGTTCTAATATTTTAATAAAATTTCTTTGTCACTTAATTCTCAAGAATTATATAATGACGATGGATAAATAAACTAGTTCTCAGTTTATCTTCCACACAGATACTTGTTATCTACTCTATAGAGGGAAGACATAAACATCAGCAGCACTGCTTAACATAGGCCCTTTGCCCCTACAATGCCTTGCAAAAAATATGCAATGTCTCTTAGTTGTCTGTTCCTTTATGATATGGGGATGCAAGAATCTACTTCCCCAGTGATCTCTGGTTAAACAGAAAAAATCATACACTTAACAGTTCTTGAAACAGTAGCTGCCAAATCATGGTTTCCCCTTACTCTTTCCACATACTTTTGGCCTTCAGGGTGGAGGAGGGAAAGAGAAAAAATTAGAAGGTGGAATCATGTGAGAGTACAAGTGTATTTTGACCCCAAATATCTGAGACTGCAAATGGTGAATGAGAGTCAACATTCCTGGACAAGCTACGTGCTTGTAATTCTCTCTCCTAAAGGAGAATGTTACTCCTAAGTTTGCTCATGTATTAATTGTCACTTGTATAACAAGAAGATACAAAGACTGGCCTGATAGCTCATGGACTGAAGTGTCTGCTTAATCGATGCACAGCTGTAGGGGATTTGACCCCCAGAGTGTCATGCCTGCCATGTTTTAAAACAGCATGAATTTATTGTCTAATATGATTAAGTTAAAACTTTCATGCTTATTTTCCCCCATAATTCTTTTATATTCTGTACTTAAAAATAAAATCCATATCACCTTTCATCTTATAGTTAAAAATACAATCTGTTTAAATCACCTTTGTCAAAGGCTTGCTTTTTGACAAATCATTTACCATAAAATTAAGATTTGTTTCTATTAAAATATCTAGTACACAGGGCATATGTATACACTGACATACATTTTTAGAAATGAAATGCAGAGTTGATTCCAATAAGGATTTTCATACAAATATTTAGCCTAATGTTGAAATATATGAAGCAACAAATAAATATAAGTGATTTCACATAAGTGTTTGTGGAAGATTGACAACTAGTGGCCAACTTGTAGAACCCAGCTGAACTGAATCAGAGGGGTATTCTGATGGACTCTAGGTCTTTAGACGGGCTCATGTAAGACATAGCTGTAGGATCAGGACCTCAGGAAGATTCTTTTGATCTTTACTGTATGAACAGAATTCCTGCAATCTCTTTGTATGACTCTTTGGGTGACTATTATAAAATACTACTATAGCACCTCATTAGGCAAAGCACAGTGGCTGGGTTTCAATCTCCAAGCTTCCATGTCAGCCCTGCCCCCAGGGAGCACTAAAACAAAGATTGAGACTGGATGTGGTGGCATGTGCCTGTAATTCCAGCACTTGGGAGGCTGAAAACAAGAGAATAACTATGAATCCAATCTTCATAGTGAGACCCGGTAGATCCTGAAGTAAAAAAAAAAAAAAAAAAAAAACGAAATAAATACTATAAATTTTGTGTCCTGTATTGAACTTTTTCTTTTGCAACCATAACTACAACAATGGTATTCTGGAAAGTATATTTATTTCCTATTAATGTTGAAAAAATTATTTAAATGTACTGCCATAAATTGTACACATGAATAATCTTTTGGTTCTACAGGTCAGAAGTCCAGATTCAGTCGCAGTGTGCCAAAGATGACATGTACTGGCAGGACTGTTCCTTCTGGAAACCCTCACCTGCTTCTTTGAGCTTCTAGATACTGTCATTGTTTTGCTTTTGTTTGATTTCTCCCTCTTTATACTGTAGAGTCTTTAAATTTCCTTACCTTTTCTTGCTTTCATAACTTTTCTTTCTATAAGCACATTTTTCTAGAAAGCAAAAAAAAAAAAAAAGAAAGAAAGAAAGAAAAATAATTGTACCTTCAATGCTTTGTCAGCGAGACTCCTTGTCTCTATATTAAAGCTCACAGCTCACCACTTTCCACAGAACAAATTAGCTTCTTCCAAAATATAAAGGTATGTTATAAAAGTTATTTAAAAATAAAAATCCTTTTAAAATGGGAAAACTAAAGGAGTCACTATTCCGGAGTACCTTTAAATCCAGCAAGCCCAACTCCAAGATATTTTAAATTCTTCTGAGGAGCTAGCCAGGTGTCCTCCAGGTAGGCCCCTCCCTTGTCCTCCAAGTACACTTGGCTCATACTGAGTCTACCAATCTTGGCATATTTTAAAATGTGAATAAGTTGATATTTTTCACAGTCGTTATCTTGAGTCCCCTGCACTGCTCACTTTTCACTACAAGAAGCAGCAAGAAATCGAAACTCACCTTATAACTTATGGTAATCTCAACTCTATATCCATTTTAGTTACCTGTAAGTTTAAAAATACCATGGATGGAGCATTCTATCATACCTAAAGACAATTGCCTCTACTCCAGTTTGTAATACTATATTCTTTATGCCATTGAAGGATTCTTGTAAGATATACTGCCTCACATACAGTTGAGAGGCAGAACTTCGAGCTGTTTGTGCCTCCTAAGAACGGCAGGCTGCACGTAGAGCTACACAAAGGACACTTCTTAGGACTAACTAGTAGATGGCTAGAGGTCCAGGGAGAAGTGTTCATGTAGCGAGTGAGGTGGGGTTGGCCGTGCTTCGTGGGCTCTCTGTGGACTGGCCAATTGGACTAATTTCTCAGGTTCCTCATCTCCAGCTGTGTGACATGTGGTTCAAAGGTGGTGAGGACTGGTGCACAGTAGCCAAGAGTGTCAGACAGTGGCAGTCACTAGAGTGAAAACATAGTCAGTTCTTCACAAGGAAAGAATCGGCCAGTGCTTCAAAATGACAGGAAGACGTAAGGGGAAAGAAAAGGGAGGAAAAAGACATGGTGCAGGGCACATCTATGATACAGGTGTTAATTTTGGTGTTCTGAGCCCTCTGTAGCAATATTTCATATATATATATATATATATATGGCAATATTTCATATATATATATTTCATATATATATTTATATTTCATATATATTCTTGCTGTGCAGCTCAGGCTCCTAGTGATCTTCCTCTCTCAGTCTCCCCAGCACTGGGATTGCAGGTGTGCACCGCCACGCCCCATTCTCTGCAACAGTCTTTCACACCCACGTTTTTGCCAAGCATCCGTTCCAGGCAATCTAGATTGTTCTTATCTTGTTTCCCACAGTTCTTCAATCTTCTCCTCTTTGTCTAATTCCAAAGCTACTCTCTTGTTAAGTTCATCCTAAAATTCTTTCCCTTTTCTCACTTGATGTACAGGAGATATCTCATCATAGCATGATATAGCTCATAATTTTGTATTTGTATATTCCATGATGGGACCTTATACACATTTATTTTTAAATTTTTATTAAAGGACTCCTTTGGTCTTTGTTACTGTTCTATTATTCAAATGACTGTACAACTAACATTAATTAAAGACCGAAAAGCAAGTTTTAACCTAGGCTTGTCTCCAGCACTTGAGCTCACCTGCATTTTTTTTTTTTTTTCTTTTTGAGACAGGGTCTCGCTATGCAGTTCAGGCTGGCCTTGAGCTCACTTTTGTAGCCCAGGCTGGTCTCGAACTCACACTGATCCTCCTGCCTCAGCCTCCCGAGTGCTGGGATTACAGGCGTGTGCCACCAAGCCTGGCTCACCTGCATTTCCTCCTTCAGGCTCCACAGTGGCTGGGTCTATAGGCAGATGCCACCATGTGCAATGACCATGTTATGAGTTACTTCTAGTCCTGAAACCTTTGAAGATGACGAAAAAGTTACAGAACTCAGCAATATCTTTTTCCAAGGTGTGCTTTGTTGTTCTTAATAGGGTTTCAAGTTAGTCCCAAATTGTGTATATAATGTCAGATTTGTTTAGATAAACTTTGATATGTGTTGGTCATTGAAAATAGTATCTTTCTCTTAAGTCTAAAAGAACAATCATTTCTATGATAATGTAATCCAGCAACCTTGAGAATTCTCTTCTAACAGAATGTTGAGGTCTACATAATTCCTTAAAAAATAAATTATGTATTAATTTGTATCAGTACATATCTGATATGCATAATGATCTCATTTATTGTAAGGAATTTGCACCCATGTCTAATTTTTTTCTTTTCTTTATTATTATTTAAATTTAACAATGTTTGTATTGCATATTTTCATCATCAGATAAGTTTAGCTTAATAGATTTAGGTATATAAGTTTGATCAAACAATTAAGCATGTTTTGATCCATTCATATTTTCATTCTCTTCCCCTCCCTTCAACCCTTCTTCCCAACTTACAAAAGCTTTGCTTCCACTGCCCCTTTCACTCCTTTTTAATCCTTTTCCCACCTTCCCTTCCTCCTTCCCCTCTCTGGTATCACTCCTTGTTTGAACATTTTCTTCCTACTTCCCAATATGTATCCTCTGTTTTGCTCCTTTGTTTGTCACACAAGAAAAAATGTGATATTTAAACATTTTTGTGCTTAAAATTATGGTCTCAAGGAGCATCAATTTGCCTAAAAATGCATCAAGTTCATCTGGTTTGTCTTGGAGTGTTTCTCCATCATATATACATACCACATTTAATTTTTAAAGTTTTAATTGCTTTTGCGAATTATTTCTGAATGCGGTCGTAAAATATTTTAAGACAGTTTTAGCAAGGCTAAAATATGAATTGAAATGCAATGCTAGTTTCACTAAACTACCATTTTCTACAGTACAAAGTTCTACTGTAGAAATCTAGATAAATTAACTTTTTTAACAATGTTTAGCTTTCTCCACCAGATAGATAGGCTACATTGATTCATTTACCCAAGTGTTCTCAGTCTTTTTAAGTACCTCAGCAAAATATTTCCTGCATTTCTTACAGAAGTCATTCCTAACTATGATTTCTAAGTTATTATTTTATTTTCTGAATGAGGTTGCAAAGAAGTATTGCGCACTCATACATGATGTCATGGATGTACTTAAGGAGAAAAGCTCTGCCTTTTCACATGATACCAGCACAAAGAGAACTGCTATCATTCTAAGAAAGGCTAATGATTCAAAGCTAACACAAGGAATATTGAAACAAAACCAAGATAAAATCACAAGTTTCCACCTAACGGTTTCTACCTGAAGAATAGGGTGAGAAAGATTTAAAGACAATAGGAACAAGACAATAGCAGCTTATTATAATAGTTCATAAACCAAGCACATATATAAACTGTATAATGCTCTTAATTGGCACAACATGGGTGAGAAACAAAATTGCAGTGAAATATAAACGATCAAGAAAGGACAGGTAAGGGGCCCAGCGGGACGGCTCAGTGGTCTGAAGCCCCTGCTTGGGAAAGCTTGGGTGGCTTCAGGGACCACGGTTCAATCCCCGGCACCACATGCTGCGCCAGCCCTGCCGTCAGGGTGCAGGCTGAGCCAGCCATAAAAATGAGTGAATAAGCAAATAAAGGTTATGAAACAAGAAAAACATAAATAAATAAAATAAAAAATTCTTTAAAAAAAAAAGAAAGAAAGGACAGGTAAGCAGTCACCTGCCTCTATGCAGCCCTGCCTGGGCCTTGTTCTACACAGTAGTGGCTTTTGCAAGTCGTTGTTTCCATCAACAATATTTGAGCATCCTATTTCCTTTTGTTAAATGTTTCAGAATCATTAAACCACAAATTGTTGGAACTGAAAACTTAGAGGCTTCCTAGTTTGCCTTCTTTGTTTAAATCTTCGCTTAAATGATAAAGATGGTAAGAAGAAACTAGATAAGATTAATTTCCCTAAGATTTCTCTTTTTAGTGGGAGACATGAGAACCCCTGTAGTCCTGGTACTATTTTCATGTCCTGATGTCTCTCCAACCCTCAGACAATGAGATTTATGTGGAAAATACTGATTTGCCTTTTTCTTTTTTTGGCAGGACCAGGGTTCTAACTCACGACCTTGTACTTGCCAGGCGAGCTCTTGTGCCATGGAGCTATGTCCCTGACCCCTCCTCAGACAATGAGAAAGTTCTCCCCGTCCTTGCTTCCCTCGCACCCTGTTTGTAACAATATTTGACTGTAACTTCTGCCCGCCACTAACTGCACAAGCTACAGCAGAAAAACACAGCAGTAGAGTTCTGTTTATGTGTGCACCGAATTTACAGACACTTTTCATTTCCATCCATCTTCCACGCATTGAATGGAGACCGTTTCACAAAACACACAGCTTATTATGATTTTGTTTGCATAAGATCCTTCGGGTCCTCTCCATTACCACGTGGGGTTAGCATGCAGCCCACTTGAATTACAGGACCTTTCCCTCTCCACTCCAGCCCTCTTCCTGGTACATGTTAGGTGCGCCTTCACTCACACCTCATTCTATAGGCCCACGGAAGTTGTAACCTTTGCCTAATGCGACAGATATGTTCACATTACATATCTCTAGCATGTATGGAGGAAACTGTGCCTTGTGACCCACAGTCACCCCCTTGATTGTGGCTGCTCTGTGAAACAAGATCCTCCCTATTGCTTTCTGCTCTAACTCTGGCCACCTTTGACTCTGTGGCTAGACATAACCTGATACTGCAGGATCCACAGCTCCTTGCTGCGCCTATGCTGCTCCACAATAAGTTGACGTGTGAAATGAGTCGTGGACCACTTGGGTCCCTTTAGGGACCCGGGCCTTACATCTCGATGAGGATGCTCAAAAAGCCTTTTGTCAGTGCAGATTTGGCTGCAGTCCTGATAATTAGAACTGAAATAAATATAAAATAAGTATACACACTATGCACTGTGCTTCTTGGTGTCAAGGAACAATAATTGTATTTTGTGTGGGGGATTTCACTTCTTTCTTTCTCAATTTTTGTCTTCCTTGGTCCTCCAATGTCCCACTAAAAACGTTTTTTGTCAACATCAGATTCATGTATTTTATATCCTTATCAAGTTAATTTTGAATATAGATTATTGGCTAGATTAAAAGAGAAAAACTAAGAATACGAAATAATTATAACAAATCAAGATACTCTTTCAAATACATTGTCCATGCTGAATTACAATAACCTTTCTCTCTCTCTCTCTCTCTGCCTCTCTTCCTCTTTTTCCCTCTCTTCCAGTTTCGCTCTCCATCTCTCTCCTCTTACCTTATTTTGTATTTTACTTATGTACTGGGGCTTCTAATGCAAGAAAATCCATATATAGCCGGGCGTGGTGGCTCACGCCTGTAATCCCAGCACTCGGGAGGCTGAGGCAGGAGGATTGGTGCGAGTTCGAGACCAGCCTGGGCTACAACAGT